>CM042317.1:43566865-43626865 GCA_023566125.1 Zingel zingel
TGGAACAGATGAATGTAGCGGAGTAACTAAAGTAACTAGTAACTAAAGCTGGAACAGATGAATGTAGCGGAGTAACTAAAGTAACTAGTAACTAAAGCTGGAACAGATGAATGTAGCGGAGTAACTAAAGTAACTAGTAACTAAAGCTGGAACAGATGAATGTAGCGGAGTAACTAAAGTAACTAGTAACTAAAGCTGGAACAGATGAATGTAGCGGAGTAACTAAAGTAACTAGTAACTAAAGCTGGAACAGATGAATGTAGCGGAGTAACTAAAGTAACTAGTAACTAAAGCTGGAACAGATGAATGTAGTGGAGTAACTAAAGTAACTAAAGCTGTCAGATGAATGTAGTGGAGTAACTAAAGTAACTAGTAACTAAAGCTGTCAGATGAATGTAGTGGAGTAACTAAAGTAACTAGTAACTAAAGCTGGAACAGATGAATGTAGTGGAGTAACTAAAGTAACTAGTAACTAAAGCTGTAACAGATGAATGTAGTGGAGTAACTAAAGTAACTAGTAACTAAAGTAACTAGTAACTAAAGCTGGAACAGATGAATGTAGCGGAGTAACTAAAGTAACTAGTAACTAAAGCTGGAACAGATGAATGTAGCGGAGTAACTAAAGTAACTAGTAACTAAAGCTGGAACAGATGAATGTAGCGGAGTAACTAAAGTAACTAGTAACTAAAGCTGGAACAGATGAATGTAGCGGAGTAACTAAAGTAACTAGTAACTAAAGCTGTAACAGATGAATGTAGCAGAGTAGAAGTAGAAAGTGGCATGAAAAGAAAAACTCAAGTAAAGTACAAGTACCTCAACATTTGGACTGAAGTACAGTACTGGAGTAAATGTACTCAGTTACTTTCTACCACTGACCACATGTGTTACCTGATGGATGGCGTGCAGCAGCGGGGTGAACAGGTCCGTGTCGTAGTTGGAGCGTTTCCCCTGCAGGACGCTCACCAGTCTCTCCAGTCCCATCCCAGTGTCCACGCTGGACCGGGGCAGCAGACGCAGACTCTGGTCCCCCTCCCTGACACAACACAGCACAGCTGTTACCCTGACAACACACAGCTGTTACCCTGACAACACACAGCTGTTACCCTGACAACACACAGCTGTTACCCTGACACAGCACCGCTGTTACCCTGACACAGCTGTTACCCTTACACAGCACCGCTGTTACCCTGACACAGCACAGCTGTTACCCTGACACAACACAGGTGTTACCCTGAAACAGCTGTTATACTGACACAGCACAGCTGTTACACTGACACAAAACAGCTGTTACACTGACACAAAACAGCTGTTACACTGACACAACACACAGCTGTTACACTGACACAAAACAGCTGTTACACTGACACAACACACAGCTGTTACACTGACACAACACACAGCTGATACCCTGACACAGCACGGCTGATACCCTGACACAGCACGGCTGATACCCTGACACAGCACGGCTGATACCCTGACACAGCACGGCTGATACCCTGACACAACACACAGCTGTTACACTGACACAAAACAGCTGTTACACTGACACAACACACAGCTGTTACACTGACACAACACACAGCTGTTGCACTGACACAACACACAGCTGTTACACTGGGACCTGAACACATTAAGGCTCTGACCCACCAACCTGACAGTCGACTGTCGGCAGTAAAGCCAGTCTGACTGATCAGTCGGCTCCCCGAGGTCCAAAAAGAACACACCGAAGAGACACCGACTTGCGCGTACGTTCTGCGCACGTGCGAAACGTAATACGTCTCCATAACAGCAGGCGGCGCTAATCTGTATTAGCCCAAAAAAATGAAAACTGGAAATGAGGGAACATGTCTCTAGACCTGGTAATAGTAGTGAAGAAGGATCCTTGTTGTCATTACTCGCTGAATGGAAGAACATACCACGGCTAGTAATGACAAGATACTGGCGTTGGCAGCTCTCCGATTGGCTAGTCAAGGGCTAGCACTCCACCAATCAGATTGGTCATTGAGTCCGACTGCCCACTGGCCGATTCAACAAGTCAAATCGGCCCAAATGAAGGCCGACGGCACGGAACACACTGAACAGACTCGAGTCACCGACCTCGCCAGACGGCCGGTTATCAGGTTGGTGTGTCAGGACCTTTAGTATTAAGAACCCATGGGTGTGTGTGTGTCTCTGTGTGTATACCTGTGTGTGTGTGTGTGTGTCTGTGTGTCTCTGTGTGTGTACATGTGTGTGTACCTGTGTGTGTGTGTCTCTGTGTGTGTACCTGTGTGTGTGTACCTGTTGTACTGCATGAAGACCAGGTTCCAGATCTCCACCACGTCAGGACTGTCAGCGTTAACGAGCGTGGCGGCATCCCGGCCCCCCACGTGGTCGTAGTGGATCTCGGTGCAGGGGCCGCAGGGGCCCGAGTCCCCCATCTCCCAGAAGTTCTCCTTCAGGCCGAAGGGCAGCAGGCGCCGAGGAGGGACCCTGAACACGGACACACAACTAGGAAATTAATCTAGTAGATAACCACTCTGATAATCATTAACCAGTCTGAGTCATTGATGATAAATCAGGTAAACGTGTGTGATGTCAGCATGTTGAATATGAATATGCTCTAGATTCTTCTCTCCTCTGGGACAGGACACTCAAGATCTTTGAGATGTGGACAGAACAAGACATGTGAGGACGTCATCTTGGACTTTTAGGAAACTCTGATCCATGTTTTAGAGACAGAACTACTCACCCATTCATCCAGGACATAATCCACTATAACTAACATACCTGATCTCCAGCCAGATGTGTCTCATCTATAACTAACATACCTGTTCTCCAGCCAGATGTTTCTCATCTATAACTAAGATACCTGATCTCCAGCCAGATGTGTCTCATCTATAACTAACATACCTGATCTCCAGCCAGATGTGTCTCATCTATAACTAACATACCTGATCTCCAGCCAGATGTGTCTCATCTATAAGTAAAATACCTGATCTCCAGCCAGATGTGTGGAGTCTATAACTAACATACCTGATCTCCAGCCAGATGTGTCTCATCTATAACTAAGATACCTGATCTCCAGCCAGATGTGTCTCATCTATAAGTAAGATACCTGATCTCCAGCCAGATGTGTCTCATCTATAAGTAAGATACCTGATCTCCAGCCAGATGTGTGGAGTCTATAACCAACGTACCCGATCTCCAGCCAGATGTGGCGAGTATCGTCATCGGGGGGTAGACCGGCCGCAGCGTCTCCACCAAAGTAGGACACGTACAGTCTGTCTGCAGGTATCCCATAATGCTCAGTGAGGAGGCTCCACGCCATGCAGCACGCTTCCTCCTGCCACACAAAACACTCCATTACCCCTACAAAGTGCCCCCTCCCCTCCCCCCTACAGACAGGAAGTCCCCCTCCCCCCCCCCCTACAGACAGGAAGCCCCCCTCCCCCCTACAGACAGGAAGCCCCCCTACAGACAGGAAGTCCCCCTCCCCTCCCCCCTACAGACAGGAAGTGCCCCTACCTTGAAGTAGTCTCCAAAGGACCAGTTCCCCAGCATCTCGAAGAAGGTGTGGTGGTAGAGGTCTCGGCCCACGTCCTCCAGGTCGTTGTGTTTGCCCCCGGCGCGGACACACTTCTGACTGTTGACCACGCGCCGGTACGACGCCATCTCGCTGCGGGGGTCTGCCGTCCCCAGGAAGACGGGCTTGAACTGGGACAGAACATGTGTTGACATCCAGAGTTGTTTTTTTTAACGATCTGCAGAATATTCTGCAGCTTCTGTGTGTGCTGATAGAACTTTAGTATCTGATAGATTTTTGGAGGTGAAACGTGATGAAAGCTGCTTCTCTCTCCTTCATTCAGCAGACTGCCATTTGTCCAGCAGGGGGCGCTAGAGTCACACAGCAGATTAGTTGTCTCCCCTACATACGGGGAGAAAGACACCGCTGCAGGTAACATGTTACAGTTCGTGTCCATGTTGGTGCTTGGTTTAACAATAGTGACGCTAGCCAGACCTTCCTCCACAGCTCAAGGACAACATGGACAACATGCTCTGGTTTATTGGCATTTCTTTAAACCAATCACAATCATCTTGGGCGGGGCTAAGCTCCGGACGGAGCCACGGTGCCTCTGCTAAATAGTCTCAGGAAGGAACTTGTTCTGGTGGAACATGTGGACGTTCAAAAGTAGTTTTAGTCAGAGGGACAGATAGTCTAGCTAGCTGTCTGGATTTACCCGGCAGAGATCTGAGGAGCAGTTAACCATAGTCCTCACACATCAGCCGGAGGTTAGAACGCCAACACAGAGACAGAGGAAGGAGACGGACATCTGGCCTAAATGAGGGACATCCAGCCTAAATGAGGGACATCTGGCCTAAATGAGGGACATCTGGCCTAAATGAGGGACATCTGGTCTAAATGAGGGACATCTGGCGGCACAGGAGCAATCTCAGAAGTGGAACACTGTAGATCTACCTTTCAATTTAGAAGATTGTGTGAAACGTAGCTTATATCTTTAGGTGAAACTATAATAAATTGGAAGAGAAGGGCTCTAACTGAAGTATTAGGAACCCACGTAGTTCTGTTACAGCCCCTTCATCTGTTTGAGATGTTTAATGTGATACTTCATTTAATCAGATCATAACTATATCGTCCTCAGCCTCGGGGACAGTTTTTAATAAATCAAAGTGATGTTGCATCCAGCGGTGTAGTCTACGTGATACGCAGTATACCACTAAGAAAGCTCCAGGATTTACATAGACCCACTTAAAAATGCCCAATGACACGCTACAACATACTTTCCATTATAGATATATGTTGAATTGTCATCTGTTATGTTCTTCTTCACGTAGGCTAAATAAAGGGATCTCCACCGTAAATTGGTGCATAAAAGGTATCTGAATACAGGAAATGAAGTCGTTGACTCTGAAAATAACCCTAGGGGAGGACACCCAGACCCCCCTCCCCCAGAGGCCTATATATATATATATATATATATATATATATATATATATATATATATATATATATATATATATATATACACACACACACACACACAGTACAGTACACTAGACTACACCACTGGAAGCATCCCGTAACAGAGAACCTGTTAACAACACAAAGCTAGCTGAAGCTATTTCATTTAAACTGTTAAAAAGAATGTAAATATGTTGTGGATTTATATATATATATATATATATATATATATATATATATATATATATATATATATATGTATATATATATATATATACACACACACACACAAAAATAACAGTTAGCAGGTTAACAGCAGCAGTAGAAGTTATACTTCAGTAGAGTACTTGAGTAACGTTATATATATATATATATATATATATATATATATATATATATATATATATATATATATATATATATATATGCATGCTACTCCGTTACTTTCCACCTCTGGCTGACAGTATGAATGAGACCCAACAGGACAAGCTTTTATTTTGAAATCGCTAGCAAACAGGCGCTAGCTCGCAGCAGCTGCTAAAACAGCACAGACCGGGACAGACCGGGACAGAGACGGGTCGGACCGGGTCCAAACTGACCTGGTTCATGCCTGCGTTGACGAACAGCAGGCTGGGGTCTCCTCTCGGCCGGACGGGGGAGGACGGGACCAGCCGGTGTCCATGTTTATCCTGGAAGTAGTCCAGGAAGTTGCTGCGGACCCAGGCAGCGGGCATCTCTGGAGCAGGGAAGCCACTGGAGGAGCGTGCTGAGCGGGCAAAGAGGCGGCCCAACGGCCCGCTAAGCGGCCGGAGCCTCCGGAGGAACAGCCTCAACATGTGGAGTATTAAACACAGACAAGTCTGCAGACAGAAGCGGGCTGGACCTGAACCATGATTACCCTCTGTCTGCCCTCACTTACAGGTTGTTATGATGCGCATGTGCACTCTGACCTCTTCTTCTTGTTGTAGGATCCCGGCAGTGTAGACGCCGCTTCTCGTAATACCGCCCCCCACAGGTCAAAGTTAGAACTACATTATTCTATCTCGTCATGTCTCATACAGCCAGTCATGTCTCATAATATGTCCAGTCATGTCTCATACAGCCAGTCATGTCTCATAATATGTCCAGTCATGTCTCATACAGCCAGTCCTGTCTCATAATATGTCCAGTCATGTCTCATACAGCCAGTCATGTCTCATAATATGTCCAGTCATGTCTCATACAGCCAGTCATGTCTCATAATATGTCCAGTCATGTCTCATACAGCCAGTCATGTCTCATAATATGTCCAGTCATGTCTCATACAGCCAGTCATGTCTCATAATATGTCCAGTCATGTCTCATACAGCCAGTCATGTCTCATAATATGTCCAGTCATGTCTCATAATATGTCCAGTCATGTCTCATAATACGTCCAATCATGTCTCATAATATGTCCAGTCATGTCTCATACAGCCAGTCATGTCTCATAATATGTCCAGTCATGTCTCATACAGCCAGTCATGTCTCATAATATTTCCAGTGATGTCTCATAATATGTCCAGTCATGTCTCATAATATGTCCAGTCATGTCTCATAATACGTCCAGTCATGTCTCATAATATGTCCAGTCATGTCTCATACAGCCAGTCCTGTCTCATAATATGTCCAGTCATGTCTCATACAGCCAGTCATGTCTCATAATATGTCCAGTCATGTCTCATACAGCCAGTCCTGTCTCATAATATGTCCAGTCATGTCTCATACAGCCAGTCCTGTCTCATAATATGTCCAGTCATGTCTCATACATCCAGACCTGTCTCATAATACGTCCAGTCATGTCTCATTATACGTCCAGTCATGTCTCATAATACGTCCAGTCATGTCTCATACAGCCAGTCATGTCTCATAATATGTCCAGTCATGTCTCATAATACGTCCAGTCATGTCTCATAATATGTCCAGTCATGTCTCATAATATGTCCAGTCATGTCTCATAATATGTCCAGTCATGTCTCATACAGCCAGTGTTTCTGTGTGTGTGTGTGTAAACAGTTATATTGTGTACTTTTTCAACACTTTTTTAAATCAACTTTTTCAACATTTGGCTAGTGAATGTTTCTCTTTGTTCCCGGATGTTTCCCTCTGAATATGAATATGATAAAGAGTCAAATGTCCCTTAGTGTAACTGGATATTCCTGAGCCTGGCGCGGTCCCTGAACGCTGCAGCAGCCGGGCTGTGTCGCGCGCTAACGAGGCCTGATTAGACTCACCTGTGGCCGGCGGAGGGCTCGTGCTGTGGGCTCGTGCTGTCACTGAGCGGTGAGCCGGAGCAGGTAGCTGTCTGAGAGTTTAGTTAGTGGTAGTGGTAGTGGTAGTGGTAGTGTGTGTTTAGGTTAGTTAGTTTAGTTAGTTGGGTTAGTTGGGTTAGTGCGTGTCGGGATGCAGAAAGGACTGAAGAAATACTTCGTCAACATGGACGAGTATCTGAGCAGCCTGGGGCTCTACAGGAAGATGGTGGCGCGAGACGCCTCCAGCCTCTTCCGGGCTGTGTCCGAACAGGTGAGCTAATGCTAATGCTAACTGCAAAGGGGGGGGGGGGGGAGATGGACAGAGAGAGATGGAGATGAAGATGGAGAGAGAAGTAGTTAGAGTGGTGGTGGGTTCAGGAGGTCAGGACACATTTAGTTCTCACTGAATGATGTAAATAAACTGGAGACAGTTCAGCAGACAGACAGGCAGAGAGACAGACAGGCAGAGAGAGAGAGACAGACAGACAGACAGACAGACAGACGTTCAATCATTCATTTCATATATAAATAATATTGATAGAACACTGTTTAAACTCATGAAACAACTTCACTAAAAGCACACAGATATATTAAAAACATCATATAACCACTAGTTGGTGTACACAGATGGAGAGACAGACAGGAAGAGAGAGAGAGAGAGAGAGAGAGAGAGAGACACACACACAGACAGACAGACAGACACTTGTACAGTGTAGGTATGACCAGAATAAAGGTGACCCCTCATCACAGAGAGACAGGCAGTATCTTTGGGAGGAATGTTTACTAACTGCTCGTCTCACCATCCCCTCCAGTTCCTCTCTCACCCTCTCCTCTCATATCGTGTGTGTGTGTGTGTCTCTCTCTGTGTGTGTGTGTGTGTGTGTGTGTGTGTGTGTCTCTCTGTGTGTGTGTGTGTGTGTGTGTGTGTGTGTGTGTGTGTGTGTGTGTGTGTGTGTGTGTGTGTGTGTGTGTGTAGTTGTATTACTCTCAGAACTACCACCAGAGGATCCGTCAGGAGTGCGCAGACTTCATGAGAGCCAATAGATGCAACTTTGAACCGGTGAGTCACAGACAGTCAGAGAGACAGGCATGCAGGCAGACCGGCAGAGAGACAGACATGCAGGCAGACGGAGAGACAGGCAGGCAGGCAGACGGAGAGACAGGTAGTCAGTCAGACAGACAGACAGACTGACAGGCAGGAGAGACAGACCGACAGTATGTCCTCTGACCAGACTAACAGTGTGTTTTGTCTCTCAGTTTGTTGAAGGATCATTTGAGAAATATCTGGAGCGTCTGGAGGACCCCAAGGTGAGCAGCTGCAATGCATTCTGGGAGTTTATCAGCGTCTTTAAAGAGATGGGGCGTCCAGTTTCCCGCTCCTCATTTGCATAAAGTTAAATTAGGGTTACTTTATGTAAATCAGGGACGAACAGCTGGACTCTCGGCCTCTGGACACCTGCTGGACATCTCTGAGAGGAAGTCGTTGGAGCGCTATACCACCAGAACATGATTACATTAATCAGATTAATTACATTAATTAAATTAATTACATTAATTATATTAATCAGATTAATTAAATTAATTATATTAATCAGATTAATTACATTAATTAGAGAGAAACTAATTAGATGAATTAGATTAATTACATTAATCAGATGAATTAGATTAATTACATTAATCAGATTAATTACATTAATCAGATGAATTAGATTAATTACATTAATCAGATTAATTACATTAATCAGATGAATTAGATTAATTACATTAATTAAATTAGTTACAATAATTATATTAATCAGATTAATTACATTAATTATATTAATCAGATTAATTACATTAATTATATTAATCAGATTAATTACATTAATTATATTAATCAGATTAATTACATTAATTATATTAATCAGATTAGAGATAAACTAATCAGATGAAGCAAATTAATTACATTAATTATAGAGAAATTAATTAATTATTAGATTACTTGCATTAATTACATTAATCAGATTAATTACATTAATTATAGAGAAACTAATTACATTAATTAGAGAACATGATTGTCATCGCCGTGGTAACGTTAGCGCTTGGCTGGATGCTTTGACTGTTGCCATGGTAATCCTCTTCATTAAGTATTTAAATGCTTTCTTGTTTTTAATTGAATGTTCCTGTAATTAGGAGACGGTGGGTCAGGTGGAGATCAAGGCACTGTCACAGCTCTACAGGTGAGAAAACTACAGACAACAGACAGACTACAGACTAGACAGACTCCAGACAGACTACAGACAGACTCCAGACTACAGACAGACTCCAGACTACAGACAGACTCCAGACTACAGACAGACTCCATACTACAGACTCCAGACAGACTCCAGACAGACTCCAGACAGACTCCAGACAGACTCCAGACATACTCCATACTACAGACAGACTCCAGACTAGACAGACTCCAGACTAGACAGACTCCAGACTAGACAGACTCCAGACTAGACAGACTCCAGACTAGACAGACTCCAGACTAGACAGACTCCAGACAGACTCCAGACTAGACAGACTCCAGACTAGACAGACTCCAGACTAGACAGACTCCAGACTAGACAGACTCCAGACTAGACAGACTACAGACAGACTCCAGACTAGACAGACTCCAGACTAGACAGACTCCAGACTAGACAGACTCCAGACTAGACAGACTCCAGACTAGACAGACTCCAGACTAGACAGACTCCAGACTAGACAGACTCCAGACTAGACAGACTACAGACTAGACAGACTACAGACAGACTCCAGACTAGACTGACTCCAGACTCCAGACTAGACTGACTCCAGACTCCAGACTAGACTGACTCCAGACATACTACAGACAGACTCCAGACATACTACAGACAGACTCCAGACATACTACAGACAGACTCCAGACATACTACAGACAGACTCCAGACTAGACAGACTCCAGACTCAGACTACAGACAGACTCCAGACATACTACAGACAGACTCCAGACATACTACAGACAGACTCCAGACATACTACAGACAGACTCCAGACATACTACAGACAGACTCCAGACATACTACAGACAGACTCCAGACATACTACAGACAGACTCCAGACATACTACAGACAGACTCCAGACTAGACAAACTACAGACAGACTCCAGACAGACTAGACAGACTCCAGACAGACTAGACAGACTCCAGACTAGACAGACTCCAGACTAGACAGACTACAGACAGACTAGACAGACTCCAGACTAGACAGACTCCAGACATACTACAGACAGACTCCAGACATACTACAGACAGACTCCAGACAGACTCCGGACTAGACAGACTCCAGACTAGACAGACTCCAGACTAGACAGACTCCAGACTAGACAGACTCCAGACATACTACAGACAGACTCCAGACTAGACAGACTACAGACAGACTACAGACAGACTACAGACAGACTACAGACAGACTACAGACAGACTACAGACAGACTACAGACTCCAGACTAGACATACTCCAGACTCCAGACTAGACATACTCCAGACTCCAGACTAGACAGACTCCAGACTCCAGACTAGACTGACTCCTAGACTGACTCCAGACTAGACTGACTCCAGACTCCAGACTAGACAGACTCCAGACATACTACAGACAGACTCCAGACATACTACAGACAGACTCCAGACATACTACAGACAGACTCCAGACTAGACAGACTACAGACATACTACAGACTCAGACTACAGACAGACTCCAGACATACTACAGACTCCAGACATACTACAGACTCCAGACATACTACAGACAGACTCCATACTACAGACAGACTCCAGACTAGACAAACTACAGACAGACTAGACAGACTACAGACACGACGGACTACAGACAGAGACTACAGACAGAGACTACAGACAGACTACAGACAGACTACAGACACAGACAACAGACAGAGACTGCAGACAACAGACAGAGACTGCAGACTACAGACTAGACAGACACATACTACAGACACAGACCCTATTGGATCATTCAAATGAAGTTGGGTTTGGATCAAACATGTTTTCTGTAGATCCAGACCTACTACAGACTAGTTTCATATTTAGTGTTCAGACTTGAGGTGTGTGTGTGTGTGTGTGTGTGTGTGTGTGTGTGTGTGTGTGTGTGTGTGTGTGTGTGTGTGTGTGTGTGTGTGTGTGTGTGTGTGTGTGTGTGTGTGTGTGTGTGTGTGTGTGTGTGTGTGTGTGTGTGTGTGTGTGTGTGTGTGTGTTAGGCGTTGTTTCCTGATCTATCGTTACCCGGGGAAAGCAGCCACGGTGATCTCGGAGGACGACTTCATCGACAAGGTGAAAAATGATAACCAGGTGAACTCACTACCGTCATATTACACCACATGAAGGCCAAAATACATGTTGTGTTGAGAAACTATATTATATTTCATAGAAACTAACTAGGGCTGTCAAACGATTGTTTTTAATCATGATTAATCACCAAATTTCTATAGTTAATCTCGATTAATCACATGTTTTATCACATGAATAAAATTCTGTTATTTAGCATTTCAGAACTGTTTATAAGTCCATATTAACAATGGAAAGCCATTCTTACCGGTGGATCTTGATTGGGAATCAAATGAATGCAAAGAAAGTTACTTTATGAACTTGACTTTAAGATTTGTAATTATTTATTTACTGTAAACAAAAGAAAAATGTGTGAATCTGTCATTATTGCATTATTCCTCCAAGTACCTAACCTAGCTGAGATGTAACACTAACATTCTGCTTATACAGCACAAACTAAATGGTCCAAAAACCAGACGCCATAGCAGGACATCTGTAACCATTACGTTTCTCTAATAAGGAATGCAACAATTCTCCTGGACAGACGAGGGGTGGACAATGTCCCAAATGGCAACAACAGTCAAAACCATACAAACAACCCATGCTGATATACGGAGTCCATCTAGTGTTGAGTAACTCCTAAATACTGTAGATTCCTCCCTGACGTCCAGTGATCAGCGGTTAATGAGACAGCGTTTGGGCTGCTTTCTCCGTGTCCTACAGGCTGTGTGTGGTGAGATTACTGTCCTCCTCCACAACTTCTTAAAAATTAACTTTCCATTCAGAATCTTATTGGCATCCATTTCGGCGTCTTGCGCTCGCCATCCACTCAAAACGTAACGTTAGCCTACTACTCTATGGCCGGCTCCGAGCCCAAACTAGTGCAGGCGTGCTGTTGTTTCCGGTCTAGCTAGAGCCGGTGTGGTTTGTAGTTTTTCTAACGTTACTAGTTGTTGCACCAGCATGTGAAAAAAACTACAAAGTTTGCCAGGCCAAAAAGAACGTTAATCTCTCGATCAAAAAAAAATTACGCCGTTAATAATGCGTTTAACTGACAGCACTAAAATTAACATTTTAGATGTAAAATCTAATTTAGGCCACGTCCACACGTACCAAAACGATCTTTTTTTTACCCGTCTTCTCTGCATTCGTTTCAACATTTTTTTCCTCCACACGTATCCGGTTATAAATGACTCAACGCACTACTTCATATCCCAGGCCTATAGGCGGTGCTGTTTCTGCTACAGAAATTCACCAAAAACACAGAGAAGAGTTAACTTCCCATCATAACATGACTAGCTAGCTAACGTTCTCTTAATACGTCCATGGACTATAATAACTTTCACCACTCCTCATTTTATAAAGGCCTCCGCAAGTAAACATGTCTTTGTTTACATCGTATAATGTGCCGTTGGATTGCTTTTTATTTTGCAATTCTGTCTGCCATCGGGCATGATTGCAGCACGCTAGCTAGCAAAGCTAACGTTAGCACGTTAACGTTAGCTCTGCTAACTAGCAAACATTGGCAGTCAAACAAACATCAATGATCCAATGTCTTTTTGATAATCTACACGTTTTTCTTGCAGTAGCTTTTCTACAATAAGCCGTGGTAAAAGTTACTATAATCCGTTCAAGGAGTTGCTAAGCAGACAGATTAGCTAGCTTCCACTTTATAAACAGCTAGCTAGCTAACCATAGCAGCTAACGTTAACGTTACGTCGCTGCTGTAGCGGTCAGCTACTTTAGCGATGTTTAACATTAGCTACATAACGTTAGCAATATATCTTGTGTAGAATCCAGGACCAGCAGAGCAGAGGGAAGTGTCAGGGAGCAGAGACAAAACTATTCAGCTAGATGAAGTGAGCTGGTTTGACCATTGAGATGGGATATGCTCGCTAGCTTCACCGCAGTCCTGTGTGTCCGTGCACTAGTGCGGGGCTGCAGGTGAGAGGTCGAGGGGTGTGGCGATGACATCATCGATACGATAAGCCGTTTTCGAATTTTTTCACCCTGGAACCCGGTTTAAAAAAAAAAGTACGTTTTCAGGCAGTGCGTTTACTGGATTCGTGTGGACGACGGGCCCAAACGATGCTAAAAAATGTGCGTTTGCACCAAAAAGCATCTCCGTGTGGACGGCCCCTTAGAAAACAACACTGCTCTTGATCAGCATATATCTCCCGTATCAAAGACCTGTTCCAGCCGTTTATCACGTGGACTAGTAGGAGACATGTCTGGCTGACATTAGGGCTCCCGCTCACTGAATGCCTACGTGATATAATTGGGAAGTTTTCCAGCACTGAGCTCCACATGGCCGTGATACTGGCATTAAGACCGGTTTAGCTGCACAAAGTGTCCGTTTCCTCGTCGTTACGGCTTGGATTCTTCATTACGTTTTGGAGGGAAACGCAAACACAGGTAAGGAGGGCCGGGTCACACGACCACGTTTACGTCCGTCAATTCTACTGCTGCAGGTCACATGACTCTGATCTGGGTGATGTGATTGGTCCGTACTGACCGTCTGAGCCCTGTGTGTTGCCTAGGTGACGCTGTGTTGCTCCATCAACGGTCACTATGACATTGTGTACTCGAGGAGTTACCCGGCCTCGGCAGCCCTCTGTCAGTGTGAGTACCGAGGACATCACGTCAACAGCTGACGTGTGTGTGTGTGTGTGTGTGTGTGTGTGTGTGTGTGTGTGTGTGTGTGTGTGTGTGTGTGTGTGTGTGTGTGTGTGTCATATGGCGGAGACGCTGCTACTTATACCCTTAAGAACTGAGTACTGTACGTATTAAGTGATATTGTGAAGACCTGCTGTGTGTCCCTGGTCCAGGAGTTTGTGTGTGTGTGTTGTACTGCATCGGTATTATTTGTGTCCCTGAACTATTTTTCTTCATGTTGACATAAATACATGATTAAAGTGTGTGTGTGTGTAGCTCTTTTCTACGAGCTGCTCTACACCAAGGTGTTTGGCTTCGAGGAGGCGGAGCTCTGTCAGGCCATGGAGGCCTTCAGGGTCGGAGGTCGTCGCTATAGAAACAGCCAGTCCATGTGTAGCGACGCGGACTTCGGCTACGACACACCTGAGGACCGCAATCACAGGTACACACACACACACACACACACACACACACACACTGGGTTTCAAACCCAGTAACTTAATAACCATAATGGAAACAGTCACAGGTGTGTTTGTTTCGCTGCAGGGAGGAGCCGGAGGCGGGTGGAGTTGCCGAGGAAAAACTGCGAGGGTCGACCGACGAATCAAAGGTGACAGGAAGTGACTCATTGTGATGTCACCAACCATTTTACCTCTCTGTTACCATCAAATGTCATTCCTTGTTCATGTTCAGTACATAGTCGGTTAGGGTGTTCTAATACTGGGAACGGTCTTTGTCATATGTGACACAAGCATTTAGTCTTGTTTCTGATTGGCCAGCCTCCTGCAGAAGCCCCGCCCCCCTCCTCCAGAGTGTCTCTTCCTTATAAGGTCATGAAGTCTCTGGACGCAGACGTGTACAGAAACCTGGAGTTTGACGTGTGGCAGGACACCTGCAAAGGTAACGCACCACCTCGTCTTCACCAGCTGGAGGTGTGTGTGTGTGTGTGTGTGTGTGTGTGTGTGTGTGTGTGTGTGTGTGTGTGTGTGTGTGTGTGTGTGTGTGTGTGTGTGTGTGTGTGTGTGTGTGTGTGTGTGTGTGGGCTGGCTGTAAACGTGTGGGGGGGGCTGTAAACATGTTATTGTGTGTATGTGTAAACATGTTATTGTGTGTGTATGTGGCTGTAAACATGTTATTGTGTGTGTGTGTGGCTGTAAACATGTTATTGTGTGTGTGTGTGGCTGTAAACATGTTATTGTGTGTGTGTGTGGCTGTAAACATGTTATTGTGTGTGTGTGTGGCTGTAAACATGTTATTGTGTGTGTGTGTGGCTGTAAACATGTTATTGTGTGTGTGTGTGGCTGTAAACATGTTATTGTGTGTGTGTGTGGCTGTAAACATGTTGGTGTGTGTGTGTGGCTGTAAACATGTTGGTGTGTGTGTGTGTGGCTGTTAACGTGTGTGTATGTGGCTGTAAACATGTGTGTATGTGGCTGTAAACATGTTATTGTGTGTGTATGTGGCTGTAAACATGTTATTGTGTGTGTATGTGGCTGTTAACGTGTTATTATGATTGTGTGTGGCTGTTAACATGTTGGGGTGTGTGTGGCTGTTAACGTGTATGTGGCTGTAAACATGTTATTGTGTGTGTATGTGGCTGTAAACATGTTATTGTGTGTGTATGTGGCTGTAAACATGTTATTGTGTGTGTATGTGGCTGTTAACGTGTTATTATGATTGTGTGTGGCTGTTAACATGTTGGGGTGTGTGTGGCTGTTAACGTGTGTGTGGCTGTAAACATGTTATTGTGTGTGTGTGGCTGTAAACATGTTGGGTGTGTGTGTGTGTGTGTGTGTGTGTGTGTGTGGCTGTTAACGTGTGTGTATGTGGCTGTAAACATGTTATTGTGTGTGTGTGTGGCTGTTAACATGTGTGTGTGGCTGTAAACATGTTATTATGATTGTGTGTGGCTGTTAACATGTTGGGGTGTGTGTGGCTGCTGTAAACATGTTGGGTGTGTGTGTGGCTGTAAACATGTTATTGTGTGTGTTACAGAGATGCAGAAGACAGACTACATGGTGTTTGCAGGGAGGCAGTACTTCCTGGGAGACAAGTGTCAGGTAATCTCTGCGTGAACGTGCAGAACTCAGTGTGTGAGTTCAGTGACTACTGTAGGGCTGCAACATATGTCATAATGCTGAATATCTTGATACATAATCAGATATTAAAGTGTTAAACTACAACCAACTGATGCTGGATTTAAAACAAATGAAAGGAAATAATGTCCATCTTTCTTGTATTGAACAGATTGAACATTGAATTGGATAATGAAGTGACCGTTTAAAGTGCTGTTTTCTAAGTGTCTATGACCATGTTAGTTGCTCCAGATGCCAGATTGCGATGATGATAACTAAACGATGTATTGTGCAGCCCTAACACCTACATGTAGTACACTGTGTACTCACGTGTGTCGTGCGTACATCTTGACAGGGTAGCGTTGTCTCTAATCGCTCTGAGCCCTTATGCACTGACAGGAAATGACTCTACTTCTATATAACCGTCCTGTTGTCCTATATCAGAAATATGGGTTTATTTTTAACCAAATTACCCAAAAATAGCATGGATGGTTCCCCCTCCGCTAGTAAAATTACTGATCGTTACTTTCTTTGAATTTTGACTGTTTTATTTCATTTTATAGCATTTGGAAAAAAAAAAGTAAATGGTTTAAACGGTATCCTGACTAATCTTTGACATCCTGTACACCAGTCTGTGATTATCCATCAACATACGTTCCTCTAATATCTGTCCAAATTATTCCTAATTTCAGCTCTTTTTAAACTGAAAAATGAGGTATAACTTCATATACACAAGGTTTATTGACCATGACTTCCAAAAATAAGAAACCATAGTGGTTAGAAGTTGGAAGTGAAAAAAATGTGTGAAACGTTGAAAAAAACGACAAACGTGACATTAACATCGCAAAAAAGTGTCAAAAGGGACGAAAATGTCAGAAAAAGTGTCAGTCATCGAAAAAAATCATCAGAGAAGTGATGTAGGGCCGAGAGGACCTGGTCCACACACGGGTTAGTGGGGCGCAGCAGCCGGCAGCACCAGCATATATGGGGATACCCGTTTACCTACAGTCAGAACAAATGTATTGGCGTGGGAATTAATCGCCGAAACGTTTTTATACACTTCTTGGAGACTTTTCTAGAGGTTTTGAGGCGTGTAAAGACTTTAGTTTGACAGACAGGATTCTCTGAATAAAGGCGCTGACACACCAACCCGATAATCAGCTGACCGTCTGGCGAGGTCGGTGACTCGAGTCTGTTCGCTGTGTTCGTGCCGTCGTCCGTCCGAGGGGCCGTCGGCCTTCATTTGGGCCGACCTGACATGCTGGGTCGGAGGGCGGGCAGTCGGACTCGATGACCCATCTGATTGGTGGAGAGCTAATGCCTCTCAAAATCTGATAAAAATCTTTTAATGCAATCCAAGTCCAATCAGCTGCCGGTTTTCATTTTTTAGGCGACAGTACAGATTAGCGCCGCCTGCTGGTATGGAGACGTATTACACGCTTAAGTCGGCGTCTCTTCGGTGAGTTCTGAGGCACTTTTTGACCTCGGGGAGACTGATCAGTCCGACTGGCTTTCTCCTGACGGTCGGCCGTCTGGTTGGTGGGACAAGGGCTTAAGAGAGAGCGTGTGATTGGTTGGTTGTGTTTCAGGTGCGTCTGGAGCCGAAGGGGAAGTACTACAACGCCTTCATCCAGGAAGTAGGAACGCACTCGTCAGCTGTCACGGTGTTCATCGAGGAGCTGGGAGAGAAGTAATCCCAAATATAAAGAGGGGGGCTGTTTGACTCAACATGTCCTCTCTGTCTCAGACATTTGACTCAACATGTCCTCTCTGTCTCAGACATTTGACTCAACATGTCCTCTCTGTCTCAGACATTTGGTTCAACATGTCCTCTTTGTCTCAGACATTTGGTTCAACATGTCCTCTTTGTCTCAGACATTTGGTTCCTCTCACCGATCTCAAACCTGTGAATCCAGTTCCTGCCTGGAACGTCGCAGCTCCTGCCAGGAAGGGAGACCTGGGTACGTTTACACCGAGAGACACAGACACAGAGACGCACAGAGACCCCCAAGACACAGAGACCCCAAGACACAGAGACCCCAAGACACAGACCCCAAGACACAGAGAGACCCCAAGACAGAGAGACACCAAGACAGAGAGACACAGAGACAAAGTAATATGTAATAACATACCTGTGTCTGTCTCTGACTAACATTTATAACATATGTAATAACAGAATATTTATAACACATGTAATAGCAGCCCTGTGTCTCTCAGACTAACAGTTATAACATGTAATAACAGAACAGTTATAACACATTTAATAACAGAACAGTTATAACATGTAATAATAGAACAGTTATAACACATGTAATAGCAGCCTGTGTCTCTCTCAGACTAACAGTTATAACATGTAATAAAACTACAGTTATAACACATGTAATAACAGAACAGTTATAACACATGTAATAGCAGCCTGTGTCTCTCTCAGACTAACAGTTATAACATGTAATAAAACTACAGTTATAACACATGTAATAACAGAACAGTTATAACACATGTAATAGCAGCCTGTGTCTAGTCTCTCAGACAGTTATAACACATGTAATAACAGAACAGTTATAACACATGTAATAACAGCCCTGTCTCCTTATCTCTCAGACTAACAGTTATAACATGTAATAACAGAACAGTTATAACACATTTAATAATAGAACAGTTATAACACATGTAATAGCAGAACAGTTATAACACATGTAATAGCAGAACAGTTATAACACATGTAATAGCAGAACAGTTATAACACATGTAATAGCAGAACAGTTATAACACATGTAATAGCAGAACAGTTATAACACATGTAATAGCAGAACAGTTATAACACATGTAATAGCAGCCGTGTCTCTCTCAGACTCTGACTCTCGTGGTCAGCGCCATCACCGCCACCGGTACTTCAGGAAGTCTCGCGGCATGAAGGGGGCGGAGCTTCTGATGGCGCCCTCCTCCTCATACGGTGGCCCGCCTCCCTCCGCACTGCCCCCCCGCTTCCAGCCCGCGGGACACCTGCGGCCCCCCCCTCCCCTCTCTCCGGGCGCCATGACCTACGACCCCTACGCCCCCCCCCACCACCACCACGCAGCCGCCAGGCCGCCTCGCTACGGAGCCTCCAGGTGGGAACGCACCACATCACATGACTCACAGGGCATCGCGTGACTCACAGCGCATCACGTGACTGTGTGTGTGTGTGTGTGTCTGTGTGTGTGTGTGTGTGTGTGTGTGTGTGTCTGTGTCTGTGTGTCTCGTGGTTCTGGTCAGAAGCTCCACCCGTTTCCTAAACCGTCACCTGATTGGTCCTCAGTTGACGTATTACCACCCTGGCAGGAGATATTACCATGACTACGATAACTACGCCTTCAGGTCAAGGTAAAAAACACACACACACACACACACACACACACACGCTGCCTGTGATACCCAGTGTGTGTATCAGATGAAATCACCAACATGTGTTAAACCCTCAGACGAGATGCTCCTTTGATCCTCAGCAGAGTTGTTGTGGTTACTGTTGTTGTTTTTGTTGTGGTTACTGTTGTTGTGGTGTGTTCAGGCGCAGTCGGCGCCAGCTGGCCGCGGCCCTCAACAAAGAGTGTCAGTTTGGTTTCTCTGCGGAGACGGTGGACGAGTCGAGCGACCTGGATGGAAACATCACGTACTACCAGCTGGACAACGGCAGCGAGGCCGTCTTCCCCCCTCTACCGGTGAGAAAACACGTTACCTTGTCACCTCCAAACACCACGTTACCTCAGACCTCTGAGCATCACGTTACCTCCAAACACCACATTACCTCAGACCTCTGACCAAACACGTTACCTCAGACCTCTGAGCAAACACACGTTACCTCAGACCTCTGATCAACAGTCAGGCGGCGTTCAGACCGCAGACACATCGGATCCTTTAACACGCTCCCCGCCGGCTTTTAAAAGATTTTAAAACCCATAGCGCCCATATATAGAGGTTTACTCCTTAACGCAGCGGCCGCTGGTTTGACTCCGACCTGCGGCCCTTTGCTGCATGTCATTCCCCCCTCTCTCTCCCTTTTCATGTCTTCAGCTGTCCTGTTAAAGTAAAGGCTAAAAATGCCCAAAAAAAGTCTTACATTTAATATTCTGAAAAAGGCCGTAATCCTCCTGTTGTCTTCCCGTCGACCATGCCCTTGTTGTGGTCTGTTTATGAAGCATCAAATAACAAATGATCACCCAAATATGTATTACATCTTCTTAGCCAACTTCATTCCAAATCATCACCACTATAGTTTTAAACTTTTTGGACTTCATGGTCTATGAACCTCCAGAAATTATAAATTATTTTGACTGGCACGGGTTCGAATCCGACCTGCTGCCCTTTGCTGCCTGTCATCCCCCATCTCTCTCCCCCTTTCATGTCTAGCCACTGTCACTATAATAAAAGGAAAAGCCCCAAAAAATAATCTTTTAAAAAAAAAAAAAAGTATTTAATTGCATTTACAGAATATTAAATTAGTTGTTGTCCTTTCGTAGGATTAAATAAATGCCGTTACCTCATAAGTAAATGTTTTGTGTGAGTAAATTTACTTTTAGTATTTTTAGTTTCATAGCATAAGAGCTCTAAATGTGGCATTATGTTTTATTTGTTTTATATTATTAGAGTAACACACTTCACTAAAATGTTTTTATTAAAATCAGGTAACCTGACTCAGTAAATACGTGTTTTCTCGAACTTTAAATCCACACTGATTTCAGAGTTATGGCTGTAAAGTTGGCATTAAATGTCCTCCTCTGTGTTACATCAGTCTGTCTCCCTTTGAGACTCAGCACCAACAGTCAGGACCAGCGGGGCTTTTAGTTAGAGAGCTAAATACTCATAGACCTGGAGTTACGTCAATGTAACCACTATTTCTATTTCCTATGTGCTCCGCCCTCCAACGGGCTTCGCTATTGGTTAAAAGACTTTAGGGTGAAGACCTTCAGCTAAACGTTGACATAGTTAGCAAACGGTTTAAATAGCTAAAATTAATAAATGGTTGAAACATGCAGCTTCACTCCAAATCTGAGTGTGTTTCATGATGCGTTTATGGCTCCAGGTAATATTGTGATGATAAAGAAACGATATGTGTACCGGTACTGAGGTCCATGTGTACCAGTACTGAGGTCCATGTGTACCGGTACTGAGGTCCATGTGTACCGGTACTGAGGTCCATGTGTACCGGTACTGAGGTCCATGTGTACCGGTACTGAGGTCCATGTGTACCAGTACTGAGGTCCATGTGTACCGGTACTGAGGTCCATGTGTACCGGTACTGAGGTCCATGTGTACCAGTACTGAGGTCCATGCACCAGTATTGAGGTCCAAAATGTTCCACAAGTTAAGCAGGAAAACGGAGAACTCAACTTAAATAAATGTTACTTAAAAGTTCAAAGTGAGTTGAAGATTAAATGTTGTTTTGTTATTGCTGCTGCAGGACCAATCACTGAATGACCTTTCACTACCACGTCTTCCCTCCCACGTCTGAGAACCGCGTCACTAGAAACTATCTCTGACTTTGGGAAAACCTGAGAGAGTGAGAAAGAAAGAAGGAAGGAAGAGTAATGTAAAGACGAAATGGGCTGAATTTAAATGACTGTAATGTTTGTTTCCTGTGTGTGTGTGTGGTCCCTCAGGGCCCGGCCGGAGCCACGCCCCCCTCAATAGGAGCCCCCCCCCCTCCGTCTGGCTCCGCCTACCGTGTTCAGAGAGGCTCGGCGCCATCGGCAGCTCCGCCCGGAAACACCGCCGTCTGTTCCTCGGAGGAGGACCAGGAGGACGCCAGCACCGTGGAGGACCAGGGTGATTATTAATGTACTATATATAACCCTAACCCAGGGTGATTATTAATGTACTATATATAACCCTAACCCAGGGTGATTATTAATGTACTATATATAACCCTAACCCAGGGTGATTATTAATGTACTATATATACCCATAACCCAGGGTGATTATTAATGTACTATAAATAACCCTAACCCAGGGTGATTATTAGTGTACTATATATACTATATATATAACCCTAACCCAGCACCATGGAGGACCAGGGTGATTATTAGTGTACTATATATACTATATATATAACCCTAACCCAGCACCGTGGAGGACCAGGGTGATTATTAGTGTACTATATATACTATATATATAACCCTAACCCAGCACCGTGGAGGACCAGGGTGATTATTAGTGTACTATATATACTATATATATAACCCTAACCCAGCACCGTGGAGGACCAGGGTGATTATTAGTGTACTATATATACTATATATATAACCCTAACCCAGCACCGTGGAGGACCAGGGTGATTATTAATGTACTATATATAACCCTAACCCAGCACCGTGGAGGACCAGGGTGATTATTGTTTATATATACCCTTATTATTAATATTAACATGTTAAACCAAACGGCAGCCCTGAGCTGATTTTTAATATTAAAGGAACACGCCGACTTATTGGGACTTTGTCTTCTTCCCTGTATCCCCCAGAGTTAGATAAGTCCAGACATACCCTTCTCATCTCCATGGGTGTCATAACTCTGTCTGACGCCCCCACCGCTAGCCTATTAACAAATAACAAGGTCACATGACACACAGCCATCTTCTAACCGTATACGTACTGGGAACTATATTCTCAGAAGGCCAAGCACTGCTACTTGGAAAAGTACGTGCATCACTGTGTCTGCAGCAGCTGCAGCTTACCGTGCTTTTCTCCACACGGAGAGCCTCACTTCCCATAACCGCAAACCCTGTTGGACTAACGTTACGTCACATGTATCATGTAAAGGAGAACGGTGAAAGTTTACTTTTCTATCAAGCAGCAAAAAAGTTTTAGCGTCAACATCGCAGCGATGTGACTCTTGCATGCGCACATCGAGATGTAGACGATGAAACAACATATCGTGCAGCCCTGCTGAAGAGCAATAAAGACTAAAACCTTAAGATCAAACTAAACTCGACTATATTACTAGCTTAAAAACTTGCCTTGTTGTAAACTCAGATTCTGATTGGCTGTCAGTGTTTCTCTCGTTCTAATCTCTCTGAAAGTGATCCCAAAGATTTTGTTCGCCACCATTGTCGTTATAGTTGTGCTGTTAGGAGTTAGAGCTGTTCCTAAAACTTTATATTTACAGTCATCATTCTGGGTTAAATCGGACAGATTCTCTCTGGTTGGATTAAATCTATTCTTCTGTCTGACAAACAGAAACTTGAAACTGTCACTGTCTTCCCAGCGACTGAAACCCATCTTATGGATAGATTGATGTAGCATCCGTGTAGACCATTCAGGAGGAATGTAATCTCATGATTTCAGTCTGTCACTGCAGCTGCTGATTATAACGAATGATTCGTGTGTTTGTGTGTTTCTGTCAGCCGAGTACACGGAGGATTACATCTACATCACTCAGGGTGAGTCACAGTCACATGACTTTACAAAGACCCGAGTCACAGTCGCGTGACTTTACAAAGCACTGAGTCACAGTCTCATGACTTTACAGAGAGCCGTATCACAGTTACGTGACTTTACAGAGAGCCGTATCACAGTTACGTGACTTTACAGAGAGCCGTATCACAGTTACGTGACTTTACAGAGAGCCGTATCACAGTTACGTGACTTTACAGAGAGCCGTATCACAGTTACGTGACTTTACAGAGAGCCGTATCACAGTTACGTGACTTTACAGAGAGCCGTATCACAGTTACGTGACTTTACAGAGAGCCGTATCACAGTTACGTGACTTTACAGAGAGCCGTATCACAGTTACGTGACTTTACAGAGAGCCGTATCACAGTTACGTGACTTTACAGAGAGCCGTATCACAGTTACCTGACTTTACAGAGAACAGAGTCACAGTCACATGACTTTACAAAGCGCTGAGTCACAGTCACATGACTTTACAGAGAGGCGTGTCAGTTACGTGACTTTACAGAGAACAGTCGCAGTCGCGTGACTTTACATAGATCCGAGTCACAGTCACATGACTTTACATAGATCCGAGTCACAGTCACATGACTTTACATAGATCCGAGTCACAGTCACATGACTTTACATAGAGCCTTGTTTTCCTGAAGGATTATAAGAATCCGACGCATCCACAGAAACTGAAAAGGAAAAATGCAGCGGGCTTTCCTTTCTAAATGTAAGCCGTTTAAGAATCAGCCTTCCAGCGTTTGACACGTTAGTGAGCAAGCTTTCGCTTTGTTTCAGTTTGTTTACATGATGCCCCCGTCGCATCTACTGACGCTACCATGTTTAGAAATGTTCAGTGTAGTGTCTGAAATCTCGTTTGGTTGTTTCCTAAAGTAGTTCACTCTTGAATATCACTATACAGGGACTAGTGAGAGGGGGAATGTTTATAATAAAGCCTCTGAGTTTGACTGTTGACTGTTTCAGATCAGAACTACCAGACCTCCGGGGTCTACAGCGCTGCCGAGCCCCAACAAACACAGGTAAACCCCCCTGACCCAAACACAGGTAAACCCCCCTGACCCAAACACAGGTAAACCCCCCTGACCCAAACACAGCTAAACCCCCCTGACCCAAACACAGCTAAACCCCCCTGACCCAAACACAGCTAAACCCCCCTGACCCAAACACAGCTAAACCCCCCTGACCCAAACACAGCTAAACCCCCCTGACCCAAACACAGCTAAACCCCCCTGACCCAAACACAGCTAACCCCCTAACCCAAACACAGGTAACCCCCTAACCCAAACACAGGTAAACCCCCCTGACCCAAACACAGGTAACCCCCTAACCCAAACACAGGTAACCCCCTAACCCAAACACAGGTAACCCCCCCCCCCCCGACACAAACACAGGTAACCGCCTAACCCAAACGCAGGTATCCCCTCCTCCCCAAACACAGGTTTCCCCCCCCCTGACCCTAACACAGGTTTCCCCCCCCCTGACCCAAACACAGGTTTCCCCCCCCCCTGACCCAAACACAGGTACCCCCCCCAACCCAAACACAGGTACCCCCCCCAACCCAAACACAGGTTTCCCCTGACCCAAACACAGGTAACCCCTCGTCCCATGTGGAATTTATAGCTCAATTCTAACGGGGTCTAACCATTATTTGTCTCTCAGCGTTCACTACGTGACACATTTTTACGGCTAGAACACATTTAAAACACAGGCGATGATGTCAGAGTGATGTCATGAAGCTCAGAGCTGCAGCGGGGGGACAAATTATGTTTCTCTTATTGTGAAAGGACGAGCAAGATGGAGGAAGTGCAGACTCTCCACCGAGACCTGAGATAAACTACAGCTACACACAGCAGGTACGCACACGCACAGATACACACACACACACACACACACACACACACACACACACACACACACACACACACACACACACACACACACACACACACACACACACACACACACACACACACACACACACACACACAGACAGGATGGATACCCGAACCGATCCCGTTGGGTTGGGACAGGTATTTAGAAATGTTGGGGTTCTGGTCGGGATCGGTCACATCAGCGTGATAAGGCATTGAACATTTAAAATTTAAAACAGCTGATTATGTAGGTGTGTGTCTGTGTTAACGTGAGCTTGTTCCCCCGTGTGAGCTGATGACCTCATCTGTTGACATTTCTGAATCGCTTCCTCCAGCTGCTTAATGAAAGCTTTCACACACGGACATGTGTCGTTAGTATGAGGACAACATGACATGTTAACGGATGAAGTGTTTAAACACAGCTTCAGACTGAAGACCGTGTGTGTGTGTGTGTGTGTGTGTGTGTGTGTGTGTGTGTGTGTGTGTGTGTGTGTGTGTGTGTGTGTGTGTGTGTGCCAGGTGGTGAAGCCATTAGCAGTCATCTGCTCTTCACCCTCCTCTTCCTCCTCTTCACCTTCGTCTCCGTCGTCACGAGTTCCTGCAGCTGCTCACCTGCCGGCCGCCACACAGACACGCTCAGGTACACAGACACACACACACACACAGAGAGAAACTCATGCTCAGGTACACACACACACACACACACACACACAGAGAGAGACACACAAAGAGACACATGCTCAGGTACGCGCGCGCGCACGCACACACACACGCTCAGGTACACACACACACACACACACACAAAGAGACATGCTCAGGTACGCGCACACACACACGCAGACACGCACTATTATTATTGGTGTGAAATGAAAACACAGATGAACTCTGCGTGGTTGGGGGTGGCGTGCTGTTGGAGAAATTACAGTGAGGGGAAAAAGTTTTTGATCCGCTGCTGATTTTGTACGTTTGCCCACTGACAAAGAAACAGTCTATAATTTTAATGGTAGGTTCATTTGAACAGAGAGATACAGAACAACAACAAAATAATCCAGACAAACGCATGTCAAACACGTTATGAATTGATTTGCATTTTAATGTGGGAGATAAGTATTTGACCCCTCTGCAGAACGTGACTTAGTACTTGGTGGCAAAACCCATGTTGGCAGTCACAGAGGTCAGGCGTTTGCACACATCTCAGGAGGGATTTGGTCCCACTCCTGTTTGCAGATGTTCTCCAAGTCATTAAGGTTTCGAGGCTGATGTTTGGCAGCTCGAGCCTTCAGCTCCCTCCACAGAGTCTCTATGGGATTAAGGTCTGGAGACTGGCTCGGCCACTCCAGGACCTAATGTGCTTCTTCTAGAGCCTCTCCTTTGTTGCCTTGGCTGTGTGTTTTGGGTCATTGTCATGCTGGAATACCCATCCACGACCCATTTTCAATGCCCTGGCTGAGGGAAGGAGGTTCTCACCCAAGATTTGACGGTACATGGCCCCGTCCATCGTCCCTTTGATGTGGTGAAGTTGTCCTGTCCCCTTAGCAGAAAAACACCCCCAAAATGCAATGTTTCCACCTCCATGTTTGATGGTGGGGATGGTGTGTTGGGGTTATAGGCAGCATTCCTCCTCCTCCAAACAGGGTGAGTTGAGTTGATGCCGAAGAGCTCGATTTTGGTCTCATCTGACCCCAACACTTTCACGCAGTTTTCCTCTGAATCATTCAGATGTTCGTTGGAAAACTTCAGACGGGCTCGTACGTGTGCTTTCTGGAGCAGGGGCACCTTGCAGATTTCAGCCCTTCATGGCGTAGTGTGTTACCAATGGTTTTCGTGGTGACTATGGTCCCAGCTGCCTTGAGATCATTGACAAGATCCTTGGGTGTAGTTCTGGGCTGATTCCTCTCCGTTCTCATGATCATTGCAACTCCACGAGGTAAGATCGTGCATGGAGTCCCAGACCGAGGGAGATTGAGAGTTCTTTTGTGTTTCTTCCATCTGTGAATAATCGCACCAGCTGTTGTCACCTTCTCACCAAGCTGCTGGGCGATGGTCTCCTAGCCCATTCCAGCCTTGTGTAGGTCTACGATCTTTTTCCCTGACATCCTTGGACAGCTCTTTGGTCTTGGCCATGGTGGAGAGTTTGGAATCTGATTGGTTGATGGCTTCTGTGGACAGGTGTCTTTTCTACAGGTAAGACACTGAGATTTAGTGTGTGCTCCTTATCTCA
The DNA here is from genome assembly GCA_023566125.1 of Zingel zingel. Lineage (NCBI taxonomy): Eukaryota > Metazoa > Chordata > Actinopteri > Perciformes > Percidae > Zingel > Zingel zingel. Next base: position 43,594,680 of record CM042317.1, read on the forward strand.
GCTCGTTACCTGTAGGAAAATCTTTCTGATTGAGAGGTCAAATACTTATTTCCCTCATTGAAATGCGAATCAATTCATAACGTGTTTGACATGCATTTGTCTGGATTATTTTGTTGTTATTCTGTCTCAAACTGTTCAAATGAACCTACCATTAAAATTATAGACCGATCGTTTCTTTGTCAGTGGGAAAACGTACAAAATCAGCAGCGGATCAAATACTTTTTTCCCCTCACTGTATGTCAGTGGTTCCCAACCTGGGGTCCGGTGACCCCTCAGGGGTGCGGCAAAGATCACAGGGGGGGCGCAAGTCTTTATCTGGGTTGAGGTAAAAAAAAAAAATTTGCACATGTTAAACAAATAATACACGAGAATATATAATGTATACAAAAGTCTGTATAAAAACTTTAGATTTTTGTTCTCGCTTAAAATTGTAGGCAGGCTACTTAGTAGGCCAAACCTCCGGGACCTCTTAACCTGGGACCCTGCTGTCATCAGGTCAGCTGTTAGCTGCTAGCTGTTAGCTTCTAGCTGCTAGCTGCTATCATCCTCGTGTTTCCTGCCGCCACGGCATCACTCTTTTATGAATGAAACATGGCGGAGAAACGTAAAAGTGCTGATAACTCCTCTGTATCAAAAAAGAAAGTAAGGCTCTATCTCGAGAGTTACCTCAACTTAGGTTTCGGGGGGGGGTCAGCTTTTCTTAGACATAAGTAGGGGGGGGGGGGGGGGGGGCGCCAAGGAAAAAAGGTTGGGAACCACTGCTATATGTGATGTCTCATATTTGTCATTTAATGTTTTCGGTTTTTAGTTGCCCTGGCGATTCCCGCCTCCTCTCCCTGGTTGGTTAACGAGATGGGCGAGCCTCTCTGTACTGTGGTGGCTCCGCCCCCTTACTCCTACGATCCTAACGGCAGCGATTTACCCAGAGGTCAGAGGTCAAACAATAAAAACACAGCATCACTTCCTGCTGCAGCTTCCTGGCTCACTGTGTGTGTGTGTGTGTGTGTGTGTGTGTGTGTAGACTGCAGAGTCCTACAGTATTACTTCAACCTCGGAATCCAGGTGAGAGAACATTTTAATGAGTCGTTACAATTTAAATCTTTACACATCTGGGACATTTTTTTAAATTTTATTTATAGTGTCAAATCATAACAAGAATTATCTCGACACACTTTACAGATGGAGTAGTTCTAGACCACACTCTGTAATTTACAAAGCCCCAACAATTCCAGTAATTCCCCCAAGAGCAAGCATTTATTGCGACAGTGGTGAGGACCCAGGCTCTTGGTAGGAGGTGTCTGACGGGACAGACCCAGGCTCTTGGTAGGCGGTGTCTGACGGGACAGACCCAGGCTCTTGGTAGGAGGTGTCTGACGGGACAGACCCAGGCTCTTGGTAGGAGGTGTCTGACGGGACAGACCCAGGCTCTTGGTAGGCGGTGTCTGACGGGACAGACCCAGGCTCTTGGTAGGCGGTGTCTGACGGTGCCGGTTGGGGGGGTGATGAACAGCGGCAATAATGGTCTCAATAAAGATTAAAAAAATCTATTTGTATTCAAATCGCGATTCAAGCTCTACCGATTCAAAATCGATTCATAGAATTCCAAAAATCGGCTCCTGGACCCAGACTGGGAGCTGGTTCCACAGGAGAGGAGCCTGGTAGCTGAAGGCTCTGGCTCCTGGACCCAGACTGGGAGCTGGTTCCACAGGAGAGGAGCCTGGTAGCTGAAGGCTCTGGCTCCCATTCTACTTTTAGAGACTCTGGGAACCACAAGTAACTCTGCATTCTGGGAGCGTAGTGCTCTAGTGGGACAATAAGGTACTAAGAGCTCTTCTAGATATGATGGTGCTTGACCATTTAGAGCTTTGTAGGTCAGGAGAAGGATTTTTAATTCAATCCTGGATTTTACAGGAAGCCAATGCAGAGAAGCTAATTCACAAGCAATTTATTCGTAAATATATATTTTCAAACCGTTGTTTTTGTCATTTTGACTTTGAGACAGAACGTGAATATTACGCAGCGAAAAAGTGACGTAATTATGGGATAGGTCTGCTGGGATCAGTAGTTATGATGTCCCGTCCTCGGTGTGTAACGGCTTTTAGAATATAAAATGTTAATAAATGTTTGTTAATATTTCCCCAGTGGTACCATCAGAGCTGCTGGCAGCAGCAGCAGCAGGTGTACCCCACCTCCTCCCCGGACTCCTCCTACTCCTACCAGCACTACCCCCCCTACCTGAGCCAGGAGCCCCCCCTGCACGGTAAGACCCTCTCTGATTGGCTCCTACCAGCACTACCCCGTTATGGTCCAATCACTCGTTATGCAGAAATATTCAAACACACCGTTTTAGAATATGCAACAATAAGAGAAGTGGGCGTGTCTGAAGGGGTTAAAACCTGCCAGTTTACAGACGGTGGATCATAACTCTTCTCTTCTGTGCTTCTGTCAGCTTTGTTTTGGCGCAGCTCCGTGCTGCGTTCATGAAAACGGGACGTCAGAGCATCATCTTAAATGAGCTCCGTACTTCAGTGTGAAGCTGCGTTCAGAGTTTTGAAAAAGCAATCGCCGCAGGGTGGTGCGACGTCCTGTTGTGTTCTTTAACCCCCCCCCACTGTAGCACAAGTAGACTTTATATTTCACAGTAACAGTTTTTCGTCAGATCGTTTATAGAACTTAACGTTTCCTACTGCACCTGAAGGCAGCTTCATTTCACGGAGAAAGAAAAGAGATGCGACATGTAGCTGTCCCCCAAACTCCCGGGTAGTTCATCTTTCTTGTGGCAGAGATAGAGGCAGTGATGTTACTGTTTTGTGTGTGTGTGTGTGTGTGTGTGTGTGTGTGTGTGTGTGTGTGTGTGTCAGAGATAGAGGCAGTGATGTAACTGTTTCCTGTACGGGATTCTCACACCTCAAAATGCAGCGAGATGTGGGGTTGCGTTTCTCAACACGTTTTTTTACTCGCAAGAAGACAGGCGATAGCAAACATATACTCTTCTAACCTTGGCTCTTCTAACCTGGACTCTTCTAACCTAGGCTCTTCTAACCTGTACTCTTCTAACCTAGGCTCTTCTAACCTAGGCTCTTCTAACCTAGGCTCTTCTAACCTAGGCTCTTCTAACCTAGGCTCTTCTAACCTAGGCTCTTCTAACCTAGGCTCTTCTAACCTAGGCTCTTCTAACCTAGGCTCTTCTAACCTAGGCTCTTCTAACCTAGACTCTTCTAACCTAGGCTCTTCTAACCTAGGCTCTTCTAACTGTACTCTTCTAACCTGTACTCTTCTAACCTGTACTCTTCTAACCTAGACTCTTCTAACCTAGACTCTTCTAACCTAGACTCTTCTAACCTAGGCTCTTCTAACCTAGGCTCTTCTAACCTAGGCTCTTCTAACCTAGGCTCTTCTAACCTGTACTCTTCTAACCTAGGCTCTTCTAACCTAGGCTCTTCTAACCTGTACTATTCTAACCTAGGCTCTTCTAACCTAGGCTCTTCTAACCTGTACTCTTCTAACCTGTACTCTTCTAACCTGTACTCTTCTAACCTGTACTCTTCTAACCTAGGCTCTTCTAACCTAGGCTCTTCTAACCTAGGCTCTTCTAACCTAGGCTCTTCTAACCTAGGCTCTTCTAACCTAGGCTCTTCTAACCTAGGCTCTTCTAACCTGTACTCTTCTAACCTGTACTCTTCTACCCTGTACTCTTCTACCCTGTACTCTTCTAACCTAGGCTCTTCTAACCTAGGCTCTTCTAACCTGTACTCTTCTAACCTGTACTCTTCTACCCTGTACTCTTCTACCCTGTACTCTTCTACCCTGTACTCTTCTAACCTAGGCTCTTCTACCCTGTACTCTTCTACCCTGTACTCTTCTAACCTAGACTCTTCTAACCTAGGCTCTTCTAAGCATCAACAAAGGGCTCTCACTAACTTTCAAAGGTTGGGAACTTATTTCCTTCTGCTTTTACCCCTCGATAAGTGCAGCTTGTTTTCCGTTGGAACAACTCTGTTATAGATTTAGATTTAAATGAAAAATGGATCTGAATGTTAAATTGCTAGCTGTTTCTGATTGGCTACTGTGAGTGTTTTGTAATACCTAATTAAAGTTTGAATGTTACATATCTAGTCGTTCTGATTGGCTGCTGTTATTTAGATTGAATGTCAAATGGTTGCATTCTTTTTTAAACAGCTGTAGATATAATTTCTATATTCACATGGTTTATTTGATACAGCTAATGTTTGTCATTCAATGATATGATTGGGGGGGGGGGGGGGGTTTACAGACACGTCTCTACTGATCAGCTGGGTCACACGTTCAGAGAAGACATGTTCTTCAACACGGTAACCGTAGCAACACACTGCACGCGGTTTAGAGATGAACGTTGCCCTGGTGTTACTCAGTAACAGGAAGTGCAACCTCTACTTCCTGTATCCTGTCTGACCCGTCCGTGTCTTCTGCCCCCAGCTGCCCCCCCCTCGTACCCCGAGATGGCTCGAGGGTCCCATCAGCCCCCCTCCTCCTACCCAGAATCCAGCAGGGCAGCAGACGGACAGCCGGATGGACACGGCAGCGGTCAGTAGACTCCTCCTCCCTAACATCCACTAGGGGGGGGGAAATCGCCAGAGGCCTCACGATCCGATATCATCACGATAATTATGTTACGATAAAATATTATTGCGATTTTAAACAGAGAGAGAGAGAGAGAGAGAGAGAGAGAGAGAGAGAGAGAGAGAGAGAGAGAGAGAGAGAGAGAGAGAGAGAGAGAGAGAGAGAGAGAGAGATTTTCCCAACTTCAAATTGTTCCCACTTTCTAATGATGTCCCAAAAGGAAACTTTGTCAACATCTGTTTTACCTAAAAAGATCACTTTTCTTTTTGTTCATCTCACTTCTCATCGCTGCAAAATGGGATTATCAAGCAGACAGACCATCACATATATCATAAAAGATCCATACTTGGCGTCTGTGTATCGATACAGTATTGCCACGGAAAATATTGCGATACTATGCTGTATCGATATTTTCCCCACGCCTATACGCCCATACACGCAACTAAACGCAGCTAAGCTAGGCCCCAGTTTTCATGAGCTGAACTCAAAGATCTAAAACTTTTCTATGAACACAAAAGAACTATTTCTCTCAAATATTGTTCACCAATCTGTCTAAATCTTAGTGAGCACGAGATAATCCATGTTTAATATACACTGAACTAAATTATAGACGTATTAATGGACGACAGCGTTTTAAACTGGTCTCTGCACTAATCAATGTTTTTTGTAGAGTTGAGCCCGATACTCTGAGTATCCGGTACGGATAAAGCACTTTTTTGCCGAGTACAAGTATTATACGAGTAATACGAGTCAATATCTGTGCTCGGATTGAATAAAATCCTCATTGGGTAGCTGGCAGTTCGTTTGTTATCGTGATCAAAACCATTGATCTGAAGCTCAGTGCTGATGCTGTCATGTAAATAGTTTTCTAATCAGCAATAAATATAACAATTCCTGATCAACCCATATCAATTGCATGCTTAAAATAACATACCGGTTAAAGCCACGCCCATTTCAAGACAACCAGACCCACTTCCGGGTTAAACCCCGTCCACTTCTGGGTTAGGCCCCGCCCAGTCCGAGTACAGATACAGATCATTCATATGGTGAACAGATACAGATGAGGCTGTACTCACTCATCCCTAGTTTTTTGAGCATTTGCCGTCTTTTCGGACATTTATCACGCTGGAAGAAATGTTTATTTGACGTGTTTGTCGTTTTCTTTAACATTTGATAACTCAGCAGCTCCTGAAGACGTAATATTATCCAACATCACTAACTTCTCTGTTTACATTAACTGTATGGTTTCGTTTTAGGCCCCTCCCCCTCCATGGATGGCTCCTCCCCTCTAAGCCCCGCCCCTCCTGGCTCCGCCCCCTCTGCTCTGCTGTATCAGGACCAAACGCTCCCCCCTCCCCCGCTGCTGCACCTGCCGTATGAAGCCCCGCCCCCGGCCGCCTACCTGCCCTCCGCCCCTTCTCCTCACCCCCCCCACCTGGCCCACCACCCGCCCTACCACGCCTGCCTCCCCGCCGCCACCCACTGGGGGGCGCTGCAGAGCGGGGGCGGAGCCACACGCGTCTACTGTCCCGCCCCCAACCCTGGTCACATGGTGGGTTACATCACAGGACCCCCCTCCCACCACACGACCACGCACTACCTCCCCTCCGCCATGTAATGCTCACTGTTAGCTACACGCTAACAGCACCCTGTGTGTTCAATGAGCAGCGCTAGCAGCGCTAACAGACCGGAGAACTTTCAGAAAATATGAGAGATTTAAATTTGAGAAAAAAAATACATTTTCCTGTTAGCTTGTTAGCTTCACATGCTAAATGTTAGCTCTAGGCTGTTTGTTCAATGAGCAGTGCTAACAATGCTAACAGAGCTAACAATGTAGAGAACATTTAGAAATTTAATTTAAAAAAAATATATATATTTTTGAGAATAAAACTTATTTTTGCCATCATGGTTTTTCTGTTAGCACGTTAGCATGTTAGCTAACACACACAACTTACCTCACTGTTAGCTTGAGGCTAACAACACCCTTTATTTTCAATGAGCAATGCTAACAGCGCTAACAAGACCATTTACCAACCAAATATGTTAAAAAAAATTTAAATCTGAGAATAAATCTCTTATTTTGGCGTTGTGGTTTTCCTGTTAGCTTGTTAGCATGTTAGCTCGTGGCTAACTGAAGCTGCCTCAGAATCACTTCCTGTTTGTTTGGACACTCGTTGAGCTTGGTGAAGTCGTCCGGAGCCAGCCAATCAGGGAGAGGGGGCGTGGCCAGTCCCTGTTACTGCAGAGGGATTTATTTACGTTGATGTTCAAACTGTTAATAAAGATTATGTTTCACCAGCAGACTTTTACTCTAGAGTCATCATTCAAACATGGCCCGGACCAATCGGAGAGCACGCGGTTTATCACATGGTCAACATGGCCCGGACCAATCAGAGAGCACGCTGGATATAAAGATGCTAAACTTGATGTTTGTTATATTCATGAAGCATGTGATTTAATAATTAATTATTATTATTAACAGGTTTGGGGACCGAAATGGGTGCCGAAGGAAATGGTAGTAACGAGACCGTATAATAACGGCGCCTGACTTTATGCTACACTCGACAGCAGCTAATGTTAGCCTACCGTTAGCTAGCAGCTGGATTAAACATAATGACAGCTAACGTTAGTCTACCGTTAGCTGGCAGCTGGATTAAACATGCTGACAGCTAACGTTAGCCTACCGTTAGCTAGCAACTGGATTAAACATGCTGACAGCTAACGTTAGCCTACCGTTAGCTAGCAACTGGATTAAACATGCTGGCAGCTGGATTAAACATGCTGACAGCTAACGTTAGCCTACCGTTAGCTAGCAGCTGGATTAAACATGCTGACAGCTAACATTAGCCTACCGTTAGCTGGCAGCTGGATTAAACATGCTGACAGCTAACGTTAGCCTACCGTTAGCTAGCAGCTGGATTAAACATGCTGACAGCTAACATTAGCCTACCGTTAGCTAGCAGCTGGATTAAACATGCTGACAGCTAACGTTAAGCATGTAAAGTGTGACTGTATTTCCTGTAGAGGATTCAACAGCGGGACGTAACTGACTGCAGCTGTCTGAACAACAACCTAGACGGTGCGTTCACTTGAAACTCGCCAGCCTCGTGGTGCATTCAAAGTTATTGTAAAATACCCTTTTCCCATCTGGTGCTTGTTTTTGTCGTTCAACAGCAATTTACTAGTGAAATAAGTAATTGTTATAAGTTATAGTTATTACATTGTTATTAAATCTTTTAGTTTAGACCATATGGCCGTAGCGATAAACGAGCCGTTCTTTAATGTCGCCGACTGTTGTTCAGCACCCTTCTTTTATTAAAACTTATCGGTTCAGGCACCGTTTTAAAAGTATCGCCCAAACAATACCGAACCCTAGTTATTAACAAAATGATTATTCTTGGTATCTATCTATCTATCCCCTTCATCCCATGTAACAGACAGCCTGGGATATAAAGCAACAATCAGACTAACTACTTCCTGTCTGCAGACTGTCAATGAGCAGTTTGAAGAAACTTTATTAACCAAACACATTTACAGTCTTTACAGCTTACCACTGCTTCACACTTCCTGACGTGTGTTTGGCTTCTTGACACGATTCTCTGCTCTGAACTCTACTAACCCTTTACATGCTACAAACGTCAATAAAGAGACAAAAACATTTAAAAAACGCACAAAAACTACCAGAGCGGAGACACTCGTCTCGTCTCTGAACTCGACTCTAAACTTTATAGAAAGAAAGGTAGAGAAAGTGACAGAAACATTGGGCAGCAGACGGAGACGTAGTTACTTGTCTGAAGAGGAATATTTGACTGAAAAGTAGAAAAAAAGCCTCAAAACCTCAGCAGACCGGAGACGTTTAAAGTGCCCATATTATGAAAAAACTTTTTCTGGGATTTGGGGAGTTATTTTGTGTCTCTGGTCTTCCACATTCATACACACTTTGATAAAAACATCCATGCTGTTCTGAGTGAGATCCGGTGTCTGAATGTGTCCTGCCTTCAGTCTCCGGGTGAGCTGGTCAACATCTGCACGGCTTTCTACGTCACTAGCTGAGACGAGGGGGCTAACCGTTAGCATGCTAGCTCGTTCTCAATGGCAGAACACTGCTACAACACACACTAGTTCACCCTGATCTCCAGAAGAACTACTTCCATGTCCCTGTTCTGCAGGTATTCCACGCAAAGTCGGAAATGCACCCTCGTTTAGAAGAAGTCTCCCGGCTAATCCTGCCTTGTACTACTGAAGATGGAGAAACAGCTAGCTAGCTCATGTAGTCCTTACCTAGCTACTGAGCATGTAGTCCTTACCTAGCTACTGAGCATGTGGTCTTACCTAGCTACTGAGCATGTAGTCCTTACCTAGCTACCGAGCATGTGGGTGGTCTTACCTAGCTACCGAGCATGTGGGTGGTCTTACCTAGCTACCGAGCATGTGGGTGGTCTTACCTAGCTACCGAGCATGTGGTCTTACCTAGCTACTGAGCATGTGATCTTACCTAGCTACTGAGCATGTGGTCTTACCTAGCTACCGAGCATGTGGTCTTACCTAGCTACTGAGCATGTGGTCTTACCTAGCTACCGAGCATGTGATCTTACCTAGCTACTGAGCATGTGATCTTACCTAGCTACCGAGCATGTGATCTTACCTAGCTACCGAGCATGTGGTCTTACCTAGCTACCGAGCATGTGGTCTTACCTAGCTACCGAGCATGTGGTCTTACCTAGCTACCGAGCATGTGGTCTTACCTAGCTACCGAGCATGTGGTCTTACCTAGCTACCGAGCATGTGGTCTTACCTAGCTACCGAGCATGTGGTCTTACCTAGCTACCGAGCATGTGGTCTTACCTAGCTACCGAGCATGTGGTCTTACCTAGCTACCGAGCATGTGGTCTTACCTAGCTACCGAGCATGTGGTCTTACCTAGCTACCGAGCATGTGGTCTTACCTAGCTACCGAGCATGTGGTCTTACCTAGCTACCGAGCATGTGGTCTTACCTAGCTACTGAGCATGTGTGACTGCCAACAAAGATGTTCCAGCAGTGAGAGGTCTCACTCTGGAGCTAAAACAGAGACCTGAACACAGGGTGAAAAGAGGAGCTGCAGCAATGAGCAGAACAACTAAAATATGGAACCATGTAAACCTATTCTGGTACAATCTCAAAATATAATTATGAACCTGAAAATGAGCCTAATATGAGCTCTTTAACTCGTCTCAGAGTCTGTCTGTCCGTCGTTGAGGTAACAGCTCTGAGAGTCTGTGGCGTGTCCGTCATCACGGTAACAGGTCTGTGGCGTGACTGTCGTCACGGTAACAGCTCTGCGGGGATCTCCACGGTCCAGAGGTCGCGTCCCCCCCGGGTGCTCAGCGGCGCCTTCAGCCAGCGCGGGTTGGACAGCCGGGTCAGGTGTTTCTCCTGTAGACCAATCAGAGCAGCAGAGCGCTCCAGCTGCTGAAGCTCTGCCCCCTGCAGGGAGGGGGGGCACTGCCAGGTCCCGCCCACGTCCACCAATCCTGAGGGGGGGGGGAACCACAGACCAACTATTTTAATAATCAAAAAATATCAGAAAATACAGTTTTCTGTTTTCTATTAAACTGAATATCCTTATTTATTCTTCCTGTTCATATCTACCTTCTTTCTTTCTTTCTTTCTCCCTCCCTCCCTCCCTTCCTCCCTCCCTTCCCTATGTCCTTCCTCCCTCCCTCCCTTCCCTACGTCCTTCCTTATGTCCTTCCTTCCTTCCCTCCTTCTTACTTAAAATGGATGAAAAGGCGACAAACGCCAAGTTAGTGACATCCTCCTAAAACGTGAATCTTTATTGACTACATTACCCACCAGCCACCACACCCCGGCCGAACCTCTCTCCGGACTGGAGGAGCGCTTGTATCTGCGGCGGGGTCAGCCCCAGCGGGCCGCTCAGCACCGCCTGCCACTCGTCTCCGTCCCAGTCCCGCTGGGCGATGTGCACCGCTAGCGTCTGGTTCTCCAGGGCGCCGAGCAGCGGCCGCCAGCGGCTCTCCACGGTCTTCACGCCGTCCAGAACCAGACCGGCGTACGGCTGCCGGAACGACAGACACCACACCTGCACCGCCATGTCTGCAAAACAAACGCACCTCAGACAGGCGCAACACCTGCGTGTAGACCACATTGGACCAGGTGCAGATCCAAAACCACTACCTCTAGACTTGTCAAATCTGAACTAACTTATTCTAGAGAGGCTAAAGATTCTTAAAAACACAGTTTCAGATTTGTTAAAGTTTTATTCTATTTGTGAAAATGCAAGAAAGGGAGATTTTACTGTTTTTTTCATATGTTTTACACATAAGACCAGGTCCTGATCCAAAACCACTCTAATGTGGTCTACGTATGATTGCATTTTCACAAATAGAATAAAGCTTTCACAAATCTGAAAGTGTGTTTTTAAGAATCTTTAGCCTCTCTAGAATACGTTAGTCCAGATTTGACAAGTCTAAGTGTAGTGGTTTTGGATCTGCACCTGGTCTAATGTGGTCTACACGCTGTGAATAAGAAGCTTTAAGTTTCCCTTATATTTCCCCTTAACTGCCGATTCGGAAGCTGTGAATCGGATGCCAACTCCAGCAGAGAGAGAGAGAGTGTGTGTGTGTGTGTGTGTGTGTGTGTGTGTGTGTGTGTGTGTGTGTGTGTGTGTGTGTGTGTGTGTGTGTGTGTGTGTGTGTGTGTGAGTGAGTGAGTGAGTGTGTGAGAGATGGAACAACAATCTGTGAAACTGGTCCAGTATTAAACCAGAACCAAGCTGTGATGTAACCCTGCAGGACTGATGTTCAGCAGCAGTTAGTCACTAAAAGGTCTGTTGTTGCTGCTGACAGACTCAGATTATTATTCTAAGAGTCTGACGACATTATGGGATAGATCCCTACAGAGATAGACCTTTTAGTTAAAGAGTAAGATCCTTTTAGTTTAACATGAAACAGCCCTGAAATCACCATCACCAAACTACACCAGACTCCATGTAAATAATCAGGACTTTTAGCGTGTATAGAGCCAGCATATTTCCACCAGACTCCATGTAAATAATCAGGACTTTTATCATCGTAAAACACACTTCATTCAAAGTGGACAGAAACTAAATAAAACTATCAAAAGCCGTCTTGGTTCATCTTCCCACTGTTCCAACAATCACCACTCTGGTTTGGTTGATATAAACCCTTAATTCACCCATTTACATGTGGAGATATGCTGGCTCTATACACGCTAAAAGTCCTGATTATTTACATGGAGTCTGGTGGAAATATGCTGGCTCTATACACGCTAAAAGTCCTGATTATTTACATGGAGTCTGGTGGAGATTTCGGGGCTGTTTCTGTTATAAACGCACGTCTGTTATAAACGTTTACTTTTATTATTTCATCCTAACCGATAGATCGTGAATTCACACTGACGGACAGAAAGTCTTCAGGACTCACAACTCGCTCCAGACTCCACTGCTCCTCCAGCTGATGTAGCCTAGCTTTAGCCGTCTCTGCTTTAGCTTCCGCGCCTGGGGGAGGTTCTTCTTCTGCGGCTGAAATGTCTGCAGCTCCGCGGCTCTGCTGCCCTCCACAGGTGAGGCGGGTTACCATGGTTACTGTGGTTCAACTGCTTGGAAACATTTATTTATTTATCCAGTTTTATTTTTAATATAAACGGTTATTCTTACAAAGAAAAACAAACTGACGCCAAATGAAGAAACAGACAGCTGTTAATATAAGATTAATATATAATAATAATTATACTTATTTCACAGTGTGTGTGTGTGTGTGTGTGTGTGTGTGTGTGTGTGTGTGTGTGTGTATGTAGGAGCATTTTATTGATGGCATTTTTAATGCACAGAGATACCGTGGTGAGATCCTGAGACCCATTGTTGTGCCATTCATCCACAACCATCACCTCATGTTACGGCGTGATAATCACGGCCTCATGTTACGGCGTGATAATCACGGCCTCATGCTACGGCGTGATAATCACGGCCTCATGCTACGGCGTGATAATCACGGCCTCATGCTACGGCGTTATAATCACGGCCTCATGCTACGGCGTGATAATCACGGCCTCATGCTACGGCGTGATAATCACGGCCTCATGTTACGGCGTGATAACCACGGCCTCATGTTACGGCGTGATAACCACGGCCTCATGCTACGGCGTGATAATCACGGCCTCATGTTACGGCGTGATAATCACGGCCTCATGTTACGGCGTGATAACCACGGCCTCATGTTACGGCGTGATAATCACGGCCTCATGTTACGGCGTGATAATCACGGCCTCATGTTACGGCGTGATAATCACGGCCTCATGTTACGGCGTGATAATCACGGCCTCATGTTACGGCGTGATAATCACGGCCTCATGTTACGGCGTGATAATCACGGCCTCATGTTACGGCGTGATAATCACGGCCTCATGTTACGGCGTGATAACCACGGCCTCATGTTACGGCGTGATAACCACGGCCTCATGTTACGGCGTGATAATCACGGCCTCATGTTACGGCGTGATAATCACGGCCTCATGTTACGGCGTGATAACCACGGCCTCATGTTACGGCGTGATAATCACGGCCTCATGTTACGGCGTGATAATCACGGCCTCATGTTACGGCGTGATAACCACGGCCTCATGTTACGGCGTGATAACCACGGCCTCATGTTACGGCGTGATAATCACGGCCTCATGTTACGGCGTGATAACCACGGCCTCATGTTACGGCGTGATAATCACGGCCTCATGTTACAGCGTGATAATCACGGCCTCATGTTACGGCGTGATAATCACGGCCTCATGTATTTACAATCCTCATATTATTGTGTCCAGCCTAAGGAACACCTGTGCAATAAGCACGCTGTCTAATCAGCATCTTGATAGGCCACACCTGTGAGGTGGATGGATGATCTCGTGCTCACTAACACAGATTTAGACAGATTGGTGAACAATATTTGAGAGAAATTGTTATTTTGTGTTCATATAAAAAGTCAATTTTATATCTATATTTTGGGTTAGGGTTAGTCACAGGGTAAGTCTATAAATATCTTTGAGTTCAGCTCATTTAGTTCAGTGTATTTAAAACAGACCGATGTCGGATGTTTTCACGTTTGAAGACACTTAATCACAGTTTTAGTTTGAAATGAATTTATTAGTCCACCAACATGCAGAATCGCGGATCAATGACTCCTCTCCAGCCAATCACAGACGCAGCAGGACAGGAAGTAGGTTCTTCATTTACGACCAATCGCAGAACGGATCTAAACAAAACAGTAGCTGATGTCATTGTTTTTCTGCTTCCTGTTTTTACAGTAGAGCTGTGATGTCACACACAATGCATCCTGGGAAATCACCACACAGCGGTTACACTAAAAATACCATGGCAACGCTGAAACCACACGCCACTGATTAAACTCCAACAGGTCACATGACAAGTTAAAGAATTAATAATTAGAAAAAATACTTAAAAAATACTCAGAAACGCAATATAATAAATAAAATATAAAATCTGTAAAATATTAAAAATTAACAAATTAAAATCTGAAATAATTAACAACAAGCAGCAAAATAAGTCAGTAAATATATAAAGAAATGATCGCATAACAACTTTTACAAACACTTCTAGAAAAGCCGTTAGAAACATCAAACAGGAAGTCCTTTATGACAGGAAGTCAGAAACATCAAACAGGAAGTCCTTTATGACAGGAAGTCAGAAACATCAAACAGGAAGTCAGAAACCTTTTCAGGAAGGAAAACCACCACGAAACATTTTCACCGCTGCGGCCTCTACATGATCCTCTGGGGGGGGCGTCCAACCAGACGCAGCGCTGCCTCTGGCGCCAAATAGGGTCACATTATCAACAGGGACACGTTCATCTCTAAACGGCGTGCAGCGTGTTGCTATGGTTACCGTGTTGAAGGACGTATCTAGATATTTCGGGACTGAACATGGCCCTGGTTCTGGGTTATCTAGATATTTCGGGACTGAACGTGGCCCTGGTTCTGGGTTATCTGGATATTTCAGGACTGAACCTGGCCCTGGTTCTGGGTGATCTAGATATTTCGGGACTGAACCTTGCCTTGGTTCTGGATGATCTAAATATTTCGGGGCTGAACGTGGCCCTGGTTCTGAATTATCTGGATATTTCAGGACTGAACCTGGCCCTGGTTCTGGATGATCTAGATCTTTCGGGACTGAACCTTTCCTTGGTTCTGAATTATCTGGATATTTCAGGACTGAACCTGGCCCTGGTTCTGGATGATCTAGATATTTCGGGGCTGAACGTGGCCCTGGTTCTGCATGATCTAGATATTTCGGGGCTGAACGTGGCCCTGCTTCTGGGTTATCTAGATATTTCTGGACTGAACGTGGCCCTGGTTCTGGATGATCTAGATATTTTGGGACTGAACATGGCCCTGGTTCTGGGTTATCTGGATATTTCGGGACTGAACCTGGCCCTGGTTCTGGGTTATCTGGATATTTCGGGACTGAACCAGGCCCTGGTTCTGGGTTATTTAGATATTTTGGAACTGAACCTGGCCCTGGTTCTGGATGATCTAGATATTTTGTGGATGAACGTGGCCCTGGTTCTGGGTTATCTGGATATTTCAGGACTGAACGTGGCCCTGGTTCTGGGTTATCTACTTATTTTGAGGCTGAAGGTGGCCCTGGTCCTGGGTTATCTAGATATTTCGGGACTGAACATATGGCCCTGGTTCTGGATGATCTAGATATTTCGGGACTGAACCTTTCCTTGGTTCTGGATGATCTAGATATTTCGGGGATGAACGTGGCCCTGGTTCTGGATGATCTAGATATTTTGGGGCTGAACGTGGCCCTGGTTCTGGATGATCTAGATATTTAGGGGCTGAACGTGGCCCTGGTTCTGAGTTATCTGGATATTTCTGTACTGAACGTGGCCCTGGTTCTGGATGATCTAGATATTTTGGGACTGAACATGGCCCTGGTTCTGGATGATCTAGATCTTTCGGGACTGAACATGGCCCTGGTTCTGGGTTATCTAGATATTTCTGGACTGAATGTGGCCCTGGTTCTGGATGATCTGGATATTTCGGGACTGAACCTGGCCCTGGGTTATCTAGATATT
This sequence comes from Zingel zingel, assembly GCA_023566125.1. Lineage (NCBI taxonomy): Eukaryota > Metazoa > Chordata > Actinopteri > Perciformes > Percidae > Zingel > Zingel zingel. Next base: position 43,610,389 of record CM042317.1, read on the forward strand.
TTGGGACTGAACCTGGCCCTGGTTCTGGATGATCTAGATCTTTCGGGACTGAACATGGCCCTGGTTCTGGGTTATCTAGATATTTCTGGACTGAATGTGGCCCTGGTTCTGGATGATCTAGATATTTTGGGACTGAACATGGTCCTGGTTCTGGGTTATCTGGATATTTCGGGACTGAACCTGGCCCTGGTTCTGGGTTATTTAGATATTTTGGAACTGAACCTGGCCCTGGTTCTGGATGATCTAGATATTTCGGGGATGAACGTGGCCCTGGTTCTGGGTTATCTAGATATTTCGGGACTGAACGTGGCCCTGGTTCTGGGTTATCTAGATATTTCGAGGCTGAAGGTGGCCCTGGTTCTGGGTTATCTAGATATTTCGGGACTGAACATATGGCCCTGGTTCCGGATGATCTAGATATTTCGGGACTGAACGTGTCCCTGTTTCTGGATGATCTAGATCTTTCAGGGCTGAACCTGTCCCTGGTTCTGGATGATCTAGATCTTTCGGGACTGAACGTGTCCCTGGTTCTGGATGATCTAGATATTTCGGGGCTGAACCTGGCCCTGGTTCTGGATGATCTAGATCTTTCGGGACTGAACGTGGCCCTGGTTCTGGATGATCTAGATCTTTCGGGGATGAACCTGGCCCTGGTTCTGGATGATCTAGATCTTTCGGGACTGAACGTGTCCCTGGTTCTGGATGATCTAGATCTTTCGGGGCTGAACCTGGCCCTGGTTCTGGATGATCTAGATCTTTCGGGACTGAACGTGTCCCTGGTTCTGGGTGATCTAGATCTTTCTGGACTGTGTTTGAGTGTTTGACTGCAGCAGTTTCCGTGATGTTTTACTTCCTGTGTGAGTTTGGGTTCTGACCCGTCAGTTGGACCACTCCTGGTCCTCGGGTTCTGACCCGTCAGTCGGACCACTCCTGGTCCTCGGGTTCTGACCCGTCAGTCGGACCACTCCTGGTCCTCGGGTTCTGACCCGTCAGTCGGACCACTCCTGGTCCTCAGGTTCAGAGTCGTCCTCTGATTCGCTGTACTCCACCGCGATGCGGCGCGACAGGATGGTGGCGACATCATTTCCTGTCGGCTCTCGTTTCTTGGCCTCTTCCTGTTCACGCTGCTCCTGAACCTTCCTGAGCTGGATCCCTGCAGACCGGAGGAGACAAGGTCATCCAATCAGCTCCGAGTGTCGTCATATATATAAAGTATTTATATATATACACATCTTTATTCTACAACAACTGGATCTAACCCTAACCCATAATCACAGGAACTGTACATATGTTATATATGTGGGGTTTAGAGTACATACGGTCTGTTCACAATATACAATATAATAATATATATAATAATATATATAATAATATAATAACGGCTAACAGCCAACAGCTAACAGCTAACAGCCAACGGCTAACACCTCACGGCCAACAGCTAACACCTCACGGCCAAAAGCTAACGGCTAACAGCTAACACCTCACGGCCAACAGCTAACAGCTAACGGCTAACAGTTAACACCTCACGGCCAACAGCTTACAGCTAACGTCTAACAGCTAATGGCCAACAACTCACGGCTAACAGCCAACGGCTAATAGCTAACGGCTAACAGCTAACAGCTAACGGCTAACAGATAACAGCTAACGGCTAACAGATAACAGCTAACGGCAAACAGCTCATGGCTAACCTCTGCGTATGGCGGCCAGCAGGTCGCTGCGTGCGTCGTTCACCGGCGCGTTGATTCCAGCGGGGGGCTTCCTGCCGTCCGTTGCCGGGGGCTTCCTGCCGTCCGTTGCCGGGGGCAGCGGCGGTGCCGTGGCCGGGGGCGGAGCCTGGCCTCTGGGCCGGGACGGGGAGGGGGCGTAGTTAGCCGGGGGGGGCGGGGGAGGAGAGGGGCTGTAGGGGCGAGGGAGAGGGGGGGGACCTGGGGGGGGGGGGGGGAGGGGACAGCCATCAGAATCACAGCAAACACAACACAAGTTAGAAACAAAACGGCCGTTACCTTGGTTACCAGGAACAGCTGCTGGGTGCATTGGTGTTGCCATGGTAGCAGGGTGGGTGGAGCTGTTGGGGAACGCCATCTGACCCGCTGACGGCATGAGAGGGGGGGGCGGTGGGGGGGCCGGAGGGATCTGATGGTCACTGAGGATAGACGAAGGTCAGAGGTCAAACACCAATCAGAGAGAGGGACAGTGTGTGTGTGTGTGTGTGTGTGTGTGTGTGTGTGTGTGTGTGTCTGTGTGTGTGTGTGTGTGTGTGTGTGTGTGTGTGTGTGTGTGTGTGTGTGTGGCTGTTTGTGTGTCTGTGTGTGTGTGTGTGTACTTGGCCTCCTTGGCAGTGTGTGTCCGTGCTCCGTTCTGATTGGCTGAGCCGGCAAGCGGGGGCGGGTGCTGGTGGTGATGCGGCTGGTTGCGGCCCAGAGAGTGCTGGCGGCCTGTTGCTGTGGCGACCGCAGAGGAAACAGAAGAGGGTCTGAGGGCGCGGTCCAGCGACTGAGTCTGACCGCCGCCACCCAGCGCTGCAGTGACGGGATCCTTCCCATCATGCACCGGGGCATCATGGTGGAGGGAGCTGGAGGGGGAGGAGTCACACGGGTCAGAACAGCCAGAAACCCTTCACCCGTTCTTTAAAGGTCCCCTAATACTGTATCTGAAGTCTCTTTATATAGACCTTAGTGGTCCCTAATACTGTATCTGAAGTCTCTTTATATAGACCTTAGTGGTCCCCTAATACTGTATCTGAAGTCTCTTTATATAGACCTTAGTGGTCCCCTAATACTGTATCTGAAGTCTCTTTATATAGACCTTAGTTGTCCCCTAATACTGTATCTGAAGTCTCTTTATATAGACCTTAGTGGTCCCCTTATACTGTATCTGAAGTCTCTTTATATAGACCTTAGTGGTCCCCTAATACTGTATCTGAAGTCTCTTTATATAGGCCTTAGTGGTCCCCTAATACTGTATCTGAAGTCTCTTTATATAGACCTTAGTGGTCCCCTTATACTGTATCTGAAGTCTCTTTATATAGACCTTAGTTGTCCCCTAATACTGTATCTGAAGTCTCTTTATATAGACCTTAGTGGTCCCCTAATACTGTATCTGAAGTCTCTTTATATAGACCTTAGTGGTCCCCTAATACTGTATCTGAAGTCTCTTTCCTGAAATTCAGCCTTGGTGCAGAAATACAGCCACTAGAGCCAGTCCCACAATGAGCTTTCCTTAGGATGTGCCATTTCTGTGTCTGTAGCTATTGAGGAGGGGGGGGGGGGGGGGGGGCAAGGTGGAGGGTGGTTGGGTGGCCTTGACCAGCTGCCACTTTGCTCGTTTGAAAGCCATGATGTCTCTCTCTCTCTCTCTCATGGGGGGCCAAATTCTCTGGGCGGGCAAAGCAGAGAAAGGGGAGGTAACCTTTCCCCTTATGACGTCATAAAGGGAAGATTCCAGATCGGCCCATCTGAGCTTTCATTTTCTCAAAGGCAGAGCAGGATACCCAGGGCTCGGTTTACACCTATCACCATTTCTAGCCACTGGGGGACCATAGGCAGGCTGGGGGAACGCATATTAATGTTAAAAAACCTCATCAAGTGACATTTTCATGCCATGGGACCTTTAAGAAGGGGTGATGAACACATTATTCATGGGTTAGAGATGGCAGAATCAGCCAAAAGGCTGTTTTTCATGTGTGGTCCCCTGGCCTGGATGTATGAAAAGACTTTTTAAAATACAAAGAAACAAGAAAGAACACAAAGACACAGCACAGGATTAGGAAAGACTAGGAGTCTACGGCTACGTTCACACCCCAAGTCTTAAAGCTTAATTTGGGTGTTTTGCTCAGATCTGATTTTTTGTTAGGCTGATCACATGACCTTTAAAATGTGGCCTATATCAGATTCCAGTGTGAACTGTTTGGGGTTTTGAACTGACCCGCATGATCAAAAGACCAATACCAATGACATCAGACGCAGCACACTGCTGACCTAAAGTTAGGGAGGTTAGGGAGGAAGTCAGCATTTAAATTTTATTTTTAATGTTTAAATGTGTAATGGCAGCCGTAACATTAATGAGGTCTAACCCCTCTCACTCCCTCCATCTTGCTCCATCACTGTTCTCCATGTTGGAGGCCTAGTCTAGTTTTTAATGTTCCTGTCTGGGTCCAGGACTAACTCCTGCTGGCACATCATTGAGACAAATGTCGATGTAGATTGACGTAAAAGTCGTATCAAATCCTCCTTGGTTGTTCACACTGCGGCCGCATTGAAACACATCAGACCTGGGTCTGATTCAGGACCACATATGGAAGTGGTCTACATCAGACCCAGGTCTGATTCAGGATCACATATGGAAGTGGTCTACATCTGATTTGAGTGTCACACTACTTCTGATGAAGTCTGACCTGGTCACTTGACCCCAAAAAAATAAGATTTGGGCCACTTTTTCCTGCAGTCTGAACGTAGCCTAAGGGTGAGTGTACGTACCTGTCAGGTGACATGGAGCCGTCAGAGGGAGTGTACGTACCTGTCAGGTGACATGGAGCCGTCAGAGGGAGTGTACGTACCTGTCAGGTGACATGGAGCCATCCGAGGTGTGGTAAGGTGACGGGGTGATCCGAGCGTCTGGGCGGAGCTCCTTGTCGTACGCCATGAGGTTCCACTCCTGCCGCCGGTTCCGTGCTTTCCGAACCTTCCCGGGAACAACACAGACCTTAATACGTAGAACAGCCTGCACAAACATCGGCTCTCTTCCATCTTTATAAATACTGTTTAATGTTGTACATTTTTATTCACCACTTATATACGTGTGTACATTGTTTCCTGTGTATATTTCTGTAATAGTTCTTGTATTCCACCCTAATTATTATTTATTGTATATTCTGTGTATCTGATATTTGCTGCTGTAGCACTGACATTTACGAACTTGGGACCATAAAGTCTATTAGAGCCAGACCGATATATCGGCGGGCTGATATTAGGCATTTTCCAAACTATCGGTATCGGCATTTAGAATGGCCAATAAACGAATATTTAAAGAATAAAATAAAAACGGACCAAACCCCCTTCAACAGCCATGATGTGAGTGTTGGCGTTGCATAGTTTGTCCACCAGAGGGCGCTCTACAACGTCTCTGTTGGCAACACTCTTTGATATTGTTGTTATTATTGTGTTTTTGTTCAAAGGACTTTACGTTTCATATCTTAAGTTTGTATTTTTAAGTTTATTTTTAAACTGCATTATCATATTATTTTAGTGAGGACTCATAAATAACTACAAATAACTAATGTTATGGAAATCTGTTTATCCGTCCCTCCAGAAAAACGTGATCATGTGATCTCATAATTCAACGCATAATCAGCCAAAGTCTGCATATTTATATAAATACGCCGCACTTTCGCCGCATAAATTATTGATTTCCGCGCCAAATATGCAGGGCTTGCATGATTTCATAATCCCCGCATTTTCGTTGCAAAAAAGTCCCAAATATCTCAGCAGAAAGTTGAAAAATGTTGCATTAACTTCACACGAGAGCAGCCATTTTCCCGTTGCCATGGGAACGTTATGAAGTGACGTCATTACGTGACGTGAACATCATCGAAAAGCTGCAGACCCCGCGATGAAGCCACGATGGAACCGCCGTTTTTGCAAGTTCCTGCAATTTCATCGCATAAAATTGCATAAATATCCGAATATTCCATCTCAGTTTTTAAGAAAACGTGCCGAATAATCAAAGATTTTAGCAACAATCACAAAAAAACTCCGTATTTTCCTGGAAGGACTGGCTTATGTTTTGTTACGCGTTTCTGTTTTTTTTTTTTTTTTTGTATATATATCGGCCGATATATCGGAATATTGGATTTTTAAGTCACCAAATATTTGTATCGATATCGGCCTTAAAAATCCTGTATCGGTCGGGGACTAAAGTCTTTCTAATCTAAAGTTAGATAAACTATTTACCTTCTTCACCTCCCGGCCTGAAGACTCCTCCACATGCTTCTGCTCCTGCAGGGAACAAACAGAGCTTTTCATTCTGTCGTAGATGTCAGATAAGATGAGAAGATGTAAAGAAAGAGGGGAACAGACGGACGGACCTTCTGTCGTCTCTTCTCTTTGCGTTTGTTCTCGGTGGCCTGAAGCATCTTCTCCCTCCACAGGCTGAAGAAGTAGGACGGGTCGGTGTAGAATTTCAGACCGTCCTTCTTATCATCCCTACACACACACACACAGACACACACACACACACACACACACACACACACACACACACACACACACACACACACACACACACACAGATACATTTACATGACATTATTACATTACATGTCATTTAGCTGACCCTTTTATCCAAAGCGACTTACAGTTTCTATATATGTCAGACGTAACACGCCTCTACCTAGCTGCCTCTAACTAGGGGTTAACTGACCTGTAGGGGGTCAGGATGTTGAGGGGGGGGGGCTTGTCGCTGCGCTGGTACATCTCCAGGACAGGGTTGAGGATGGAGCTACGGGACACCACCTGCTGGTCCTGGATGGTACTGCTCCTGAAAGCCTTCCTCATGTTGATGTCCTGCAGAGAAACTACAATACACACAGGATGGATGGAGGGAGGGAGGGATGGATAGATAGATGGACAGATGGATAGATAGATAGATAGATAGATAGATAGATAGATAGATAGATGGACGGATAGATGCACAGATGGACGGATATTTGGATAGATAGATGGACAGATAGATGGATAGATAGATAGCTGGATGGATAGATGGACAGATGGATAGATAGATGGATATATAGATAGATGGATAGATAGATAGATGGATAGATGATAGTTCGATGGATAGATGGATAGATAGATAGATGGATAGATGGATGAATAGATAGATGGATGGATAAATAGATAGATAGATAGAGAGATGGACAGATGGATAGATTGATAGATACGGGGATAGATGGATAGATAGATATATAGATGGATGAATAGATGGATGGATGAATAGATAGATAAATAGATGGATAGATGGACAGATAGATGGATAGATGGACAGATAGATGGATGCTCCCCACCTTCCTCCACGGTGGAGTCCAGCTGAGTGACTTTGACAGCCAGCACGTCGACTCTCTCCTGCAGCCCGCTCATCCTCACGTAGAAGGTGTTGGCCTCGCTGAACAGCTCGCTGAAGATGTCCTCTGCATGGCGGCCTGCAACAGACAGTACACCTCAGGTCACAGGGGTCAGGCTTCCTCATGCTTCCTCATGCTTCCTCATGTGTCTCCCTTTAGACAAACTTATGTTGGATAAGGGAAAGTTGCTGCATGGACAAAACATAACAACAAAAAACAGGGCGGACAGTAAAACCATGGCAAAAACACCAAAACATAGACAGCGTGCAGGGATCAACTCTGCTAAAATATACTAATTCTTCAAAAAGGCATCCAAACATACTGCTGCTAAAGTGCGGACCATATTCAGATGCCTGTACACATATGTTACACAATTATAAAAAGCATAAATATAAGAACCTATTGCTCACGTTATGGATAACTAACCCAAACAGACTAGCATGGCGGCTCGTTTGGAGACTCTCAAATTCAAAGGAAGACCGTTCAGTGAAATGTGTTTCTGTGAGAAATAATGAGCAGCTGCTGAATCTGTCTTCTTTTCAGGTCGACAGTGGTGACTTTAGAAGATGTTCAGGAGTTTTCCAGAGGCAGGGGGTCCAGCTGGACGCCCCTGGTTTACATAAAACAGCCTGGATTCAACTTTATGCAAATAAGTGGGGGGGATCTCAACGCCCAGTCAGTGGTTAGCACTTCTGCCTCACAGCAAGACGGTTCTGGGTTTGAATCCAGGTCGTTCCGGACCTGTCTGTGTGGAGTTTGCATGTCCTCCCCGTGTTTGCGTGGGTTTCCTCCGGGTGCTCCGGTTTCCTCCTGGGTAACTAGGACTACAGCTGAAAATTAGCCGACTGGCTAACACTGCTGCATTTACAGAAATGTTGATTAATGTGTATTGTCCTAAAAAAATGCACGGCTGCTCACAGAGGTAACGACTGGAAAGCATGGAAATGACACTGACAGTAGACACGGACCGTAACAGTGATAAGCATCAACGGAAGAACATTTCCACATTTCCTCTCTCTGAGTGAGGTAGAGTTACCCTGCCCGGAGGAAGTGGGAGATTGGTCGGCGCAGCGGGTGCGGTATTACATTCAATTTATCGCACCGTTGTGACGAAAAGAGAGCTGAGCCAGAAGGCAAAGCTCTCAAACTACCGGTCAGTTTTCGTTCCTACCCTCACCTATGGTCATGAAGGCTGGGTCATGACCAAAAGAACAAGATCCAGAGTACAAGCGGCCGAAATGGGTTTCCTCAGGAGGGTGGCTGGCGTCTCCCTTAGAGATGGGGTGAGAAGCTCAGTCATCCGTGAGGAGCTCGGAGTAGAGCCGCTGCTCCTTCGCGTCGAAAGGAGCCAGTTGGGGTGGTGCGGGCATCTGGTAAGGATGCCCCCTGGGTTTTTTTTTTGCAGGATGGTAGTGGAAGACTCATGAATATCCATTAGGGAACTCATCCCTGATTGGCTAACCCTGACATTCTTACCCTAACCATAACCAATCCCACTCCTCTTGCCTAAACATAACCAATCCCACCAGAGCAAGCAACGAGTACTAGCCATTCAGAGGGAGCTTAGGGTGGGTTTTTCCCCTACCATCCTGCAAAAAAACATTTCGCCCCCTGGGCATCTGGTAAGGATGCCCAGGAGGTGCCTCCCTAGGGAGGTGTTCCAGGCACGTCCTGGGCATCTGGTAAGGATGCCCAGGAGGTGCCTCCCTAGGGAGGTGTTCCAGGCACGTCCAGCTGGGAGGAGGTCTCGGGGAAGACCCAGGACTAGGTGGAGGGACGTCCAGCTGGGAGGAGGTCTCGGGGAAGACCCAGGACTAGGTGGTGGGACGTCCAGCTGGGAGGAGGTCTCGGGGAAGACCCAGGACTAGATGGAGGGACGTCCAGCTGGGAAGAGGCCTCGGGGAAGACCCAGGACTAGGTGGAGGGACGTCCAGCTGGGAGGAGGCCTCGGGGAAGACCCAGGACTAGGTGGGGGGACGTCCAGCTGGGAGGAGGCCTCGGGGAAGACCCAGGACTAGGTGGAGGGACGTCCAGCTGGGAGGAGGCCTCGGGGAAGACCCAGGACTAGGTGGGGGGACGTCCAGCTGGGAGGAGGCCTCGGGGAAGTTTGGGGTCCCCCTGCTGGAGCTGCTGCCCTTGATAAGCGGATGAAGATGGATGGACTTCCTCTCTCTGTGTGTTTATGTTCTCAAACTCCGTTCTCTTCGGGAAACAACAACCGTCCATATGTTCCACCAGAACAAGTTCCTTCCTGAGACTATTTAGCAGAGGCACTGTCGCTGCGTCCAGATCGTAGCACCGCCCAGGACCTTTGGGATCGGTTTAAAGAAATGCCGATAAACCAGAGTGTGGAGACGGAGACAATTACTCACTGAGTCCTCCGAGCTGCTTGATGACGGCGGCCAGCGTGCTGTTGGTGACGCACTCCAGCTCACTGGCGACGCCATCAGGCAGGGCGCCACGACACAGATACCTGGGCTCAATGATCCGCTTCACCAACGGCATGATCTGGGGGGGGGGGGGGGAGACAGAGGGAGACGGGGGGGGGGGGAGACAGAGAGAGAGGAGGGGGGAGACATAGAGGGGGGTCAGATGTCTGTTGTTTAAACTTTTCCAACACCAGGGGCGATTCTAGGATCAGATCTTTAGGGGGGCTCAGCCCCTAATGACAATGTGACACGGATATAGTGCCCCCCCCCCCCCCCCCCCCCCTCCCCCCGCTGATTCAGTAACTTCATTATCTGATCATCTCTGAGCTACTGAACAACAACGTCAGCTAACGTTTACTGACACTATGAAAGAACTAAACCTGGCTCTTTATAAGTCTCAGTAATAATGGTAACGACCAGTTTGACTCAATGTTCCAACATTCAGCAATTTTAGTTGCTTATGTTTTAATTTGGGTTCTAATCTGCACCATGAAATGACCAACTTCTTCTCTGGGGACTACCAATGTTAAACTACACAACCGTCTCCTGCTCTCCATCTGATAGATCACACACACACACACACACACACACACACACACACACACACACACTGACAGATCAGATAGAGACTCAGCCAAAGGCGAGAGTCTGGCTCAACCTCCTCTGATTGGCCAACACTACGTTTCTGTTAACCCTTTCCTTGACGGGGTTACAGGTGCTTTAAGCCCTCTGAACCTGTACTTGTTTGTCCTCTGTCACTAACAGACACGTTTGCAAACTTCAAGCACTAAATTTGATTGAAAAAAAAAGTTTTTTATTATTATAATTTTTAGGGGGCTGAGATTGCCCATGCCTGTGTGTCAGTACTGATACTTCTGATATATCCCGTAGATAAAGAACTTTGCTGTGTTTGGGTCAATGAAGCATCAGGAGACTGAGATGCTGCAGTAATAAGATCTGAGCTCATACAGCTGGACAGAGAGCAGTTCAACCAGTCGTCTCCTCGGTTTGGGGAAGAATTAGGTGCAGATATTAGACGGGGTTTAGGGTTCCTACCACAGAAAGTGTTACGTTTTTCAATAAAAAGAAAAATGCAATTTGACATCATTTGGGTCCTTTATTATCTCCACATCTGTGTCTAACACAGTGGAAAAGATAAAGCAGATAAAACATAAATAACACTCAAAAAGTTTAAAGACAAAACTTAAAACTAAAGAAGTCCAACTACAATCATTAGATGTGAGAAACGGCTTTGAGCTACTTTTGATGTTTAGATTAGATGAGATTCAACTTTATTGTCATTGTGTAGAAAGACAACGAAATGCAGTTTACGTCCAACCAGAAGTGCAAAAAGAACAGAAAAGTGCAATGTGATATATAAAGTATAGACACTAAGAGATATGGTGCAGTGTAGACAGTAGTGTACAGTTGGTTAACAGAAGGTGGTTTAGAGTAATATAAGTTAAATATGTGCAGTGTATTAGCAGTTACCTTATAAGAGCAGAATTAATATGGATATTTAATATGAACATGTACAGATATGTGCAATGAAGTAGCAGTGACATTATACTAGTAGTAAGAATAATATAGATATAGATATATGCAGTGTATTACCAGAATATATAATAAGAAAAACAGAATACATATGGATATTCTGAATGAACCATATAGACAGATATGTGCAGTATGTATAGCTATGTGCAGTGTGGTAACATTATAAGAGTAGTGAGAATAAGTGTGCAGGATGAATAGTATGTAGAATCTGACTATGTATAGGTGTAATTACAGTATGTACATCTGTAAATATATAGAACACTATGGGTGGGCTAGGGGGTTGGGACACATTGATTTTACATTCATACAGCTTAGTTGGTGTCCAACAATGATATTATAAACTGAAAATACTTCCTGTTTTTAGCCTACAGTTATATATATATATATATATATATATATATATATATATATATATATATATATATATATATATATATATATATATATATATATATATAAACAGGCTACTGACAGCTGTTATTCTCTGTGTGTGCTAGTAGCCTAGCTGTTATTCTCTGTGTGCTACGTCCGACACGTTTGGAAAGTCCTGAGGAATTTTAGCTCAGGCTTTTCATCTTTGCACAATAGTTAGGATACCCTGTCTCAGAGGGCATCACCGTGGCAACACAGAACATGGTTACCGTTGCCAGGAGACAGGATGGTTTGGCTCTGATCTGATCACACGTCTCAGTGTGTAAAAGGGTCATTTACAGCCGACACATCACATCAACATCAAATCAATAATATAGAATATATATTCAGCTGTCACATTAACATCAAATATATAATATAGAATATATATTCAGCTGTTACATCAACATCAAATATATAATATAGAATATATATTCAGCTGTTACATTAACATCAAATATATAATATAGAATATATATTCAGCTGTTACATTAACATCAAATATATAATATAGAATATATATTCAGCTGTTACATTAACATCAAATATATAATATAGAATATATATTCAGCTGTTACATTAACATCAAATATATAATATAGAATATATATTCAGCTGTTACATTAACATCAAATATATAATATAGAATATATATTCAGCTGTTACATTAACATCAAATATATAATATAGAATATATATTCAGCTGTTACATCAACATCAAATATATAGAATATATATTCAGCTGTTACATTAACATCAAATATATAATATAGAATATATATTCAGCTGTTACATTAACATCAAATATATAACATAGAATATATATTCAGCTGTCACATTAACATCAAATATATAATATAGAATATATATTCAGCTGTTACATCAACATCAAATATATAGAATATATATTCAGCTGTCACATTAACATCAAATATATAATATAGAATATATATTCAGCTGTCACATTAACATCAAAAATATAATATAGAATATATATTCAGCTGTTACATTAACATCAAATATATAATATAGAATATATATTCAGCTGTTACGTCATGCGGTCATCTCAGCCTGCATGTGTGCACGTGTGTGTGTGTGTGTGTGTGTGTGTCTGTGCGTGTGTGTGTGTGACTGTGTGTGTGTGTGTGTGTGTGTGTGTGTGTGTGTGTGTGTGTGTGTGTGTGCGTGTGTGTGGACGCTGCAGGGTTGGATCACGGCTCTGATAACAGTAAGCTAACAGACAGACAGATAACTGATCGATATCACTCACTCACCGCGAGCTCCGTTTCCGGTGTCCGGTCGGTTCCGCCGAGGCTCGCCCTGTCTAAACCTAGCGGCGGTCAGCGGCCTCTTCCTCGCTCCGCGGCCGGGGATATGGATGCTGAGAGAGATCTGACGTAGACACCTCCTCGGAGCCGCTCGGTGCCGCTCGGCTCCTGTCGGAGAACTTCGGCCGAGCGCCCAGTACCGATCTGATCAGCTAGGGTAAGCCAATCAGAGGCAGAATAAGGCGGGCCACGAGGCACGTCCTGTGACGTCGAAACGTCTAGCAGATCCGATCTAGCGTCTACCCTGTGTTGAGACTTGTTGAATAACTGGAAGTATATTGATTAAAGCCCCCCCCCCCCCCCCCCCTCCAGTTAATGTACAAGGTTATTTTAATTTAATGCTTCATATGATTCTCCTTTTTTAAGTATTTTGTTATTTCCTATATTTTATTGGTATGCTGCTTAGAATAATTTGTGAAATGATTAAGCAATATAAAAATAAAAATCTCCACGGCATAAAGTAACATCAAGTGTTGACAGTGTACTACAGACCATAATAAGCTGCCATGTCACCATGGTTACAGCGTGTTAATTATAATATTCATCTTTAACATGTTCAAGGCTCTCGTAGCTCAAATGTTCCACATTTGAATGTTGCCACTGTGACGACCCCTCCCAATCTGCCTGCCATGTTCTGCTCCTGTGTCTGCAGGTGCTGGGAGTGGGCGGGCAGGTGGAGCTGGGGGGTCGTCTCACCTGGACATCTGGGCATGGCTTACAGAAGGCATAAAGGACGGCCTCCTGGGAGTCTCTCTCTCTCAGCTGGTCCTATGGCCTCCATCCACCATGTTGTCCTTTGTTCGTTTGTTGCACCTTACAACTCGAGGTGTTGAAATTAATCAAATAATCGATGCATTGAATCGTGGACATGGACAATGCTGCATCGATAATCGGCCGGGCCATAATCGATTATTTCTGTTTATAATTTAAAGCATGCCTAACAACCTTTCTGTTGACATATTATGGTATGTTTTGGACATTCAGGAAGTGCCGTGTGCTCAGTGCTGTAGGTTTATGTATCCAAGTTATTTAGTATTACGCACTGCAGAATGTTTTGTTTTTGAAGCCTGAAAAGCTATGAATTATATATCCTACATGGCTTTAACAGAAAAATATTTGACGCATCGTGGTGCATCGAGATATCGAATCGAATTGAATCGCTGACATGATAATCGTAATCGAATCGGGAGATCAGTGAAGATTCACACCTCTACTTACAGCACACATCACACCATTCACTCACTCATCCACACACGGCAAACACGACTGATGTCTTCTACACTTACACACCCCACTATTGTATTTATGTTGAGTTCATTTGTGTTATTAGTCTATTTAGTTAAATATAAACTACTTTTTGACTACTACAGATATATACTATAACCAGGGGCTCTACACCTTAACTCCACCGGTGACCAAGATATATACTATCACCAGGGGCTCTACACCTTAACTCCACCGGTGACCACGATATATACTATCACCAGGGGCTCTACACCTTAACTCCACCGGTGACCAAGATATATACTATAACCAGGGGCTCTACACCTTAACTCCACCGGTGACCAAGATATATACTATAACCAGGGGCTCTACACCTTAACTCCACCGGTGACCAAGATATATACTATCACCAGGGGCTCTACACCTTAACTCCACCGGTGACCAAGATATATACTATAACCAGGGGCTCCACACCTTAACTCCACCGGTGACCAAGATATATACTATAACCAGGGGCTCTACGCCTTAACTCCACCGGTGACCAAGATATATACTATAACCAGGGGCTCTACACCTTAACTCCACCGGTGACCAAGATATATACTATAACCAGGGGCTCTACACCTTAACTCCACCGGTGACCAAGATATACTATAACCAGGGGCTCCACACCTTAACGAAAGCATTGACAACATTGTTTGTGTTCAGAGTTTACTAAAAAGAAATGTTTTAACAACTCATCGTAGCTCTTGTTGTTTCCGGCTGCTACCACCTCGGCAGTCAAAACAAGTTGATATCAAAACAAGTAGCCACAGATTTAGGATTTCCCGTGGTCACCGGTGGAGTTAAGGTGTAGAGCCCCTGGTTATAGTATATATCTTGGTCACCGGTGGAGTTAAGGTGTAGAGCTCCTGGTTATAGTATATATCTTGGTCACCGGTGGAGTTAAGGTGTAGAGCCCCTGGTTATAGTATATATCTTGGTCACCGGTGGAGTTAAGGTGTAGAGCTCCTGGTTATAGTATATATCTTGGTCACCGGTGGAGTTAAGGTGTAGAGCCCCTGGTTATAGTATATATCTTGGTCACCGGTGGAGTTAAGGTGTAGAGCCCCTGGTTATAGTATATATCTTGGTCACCGGTGGAGTTAAGGTGTAGAGCCCCTGGTTATAGTATATATCTTGGTCACCGGTGGAGTTAAGGCGTAGAGCCCCTGGTGATAGTATATATCTTGGTCACCGGTGGAGTTAAGGTGTAGAGCTCCTGGTTATAGTATATATCTTGGTCACCGGTGGAGTTAAGGTGTAGAGCCCCTGGTTATAGTATATATCTTGGTCACCGGTGGAGTTAAGGTGTAGAGCCCCTGGTGATACTTGGAGCAAAGTCTCATGTTGTGTCGAGCCTTCTTAGTGGTTTAAAAATAGCTATTTTGAGGCTAGCATCAACGTGCCCCTAGCACTCCCATTCAAAAGGCCATTTGACCCAAAAACTAGAATACGGTAAATCTTAAAAGTGGCGCTTCCGTCCTAAATATGCTTTTACAGTTTATTTTCAAATACTTACACACAAAATATTTTCATGTCACACGATTTTTGAAACCTCTCAAGCTTTAGATTTATAATAACAATACTATTATCCCCCAGTCGGAGCTGGTTAATGTAGCTCGGGAAAGGGAAGTTTGGGGTCCCCTGCTGGAGCTGCTACCCCCGCGACCCGATACCGGATAAGCGGACGAAGATGGATGGATGGATACTATTATGAATTAAGTGTTTGATGCAAATGCTTCATTTTGAGATGTGTTTATGGTATTTTGAATGCAGTGTTTCATTTTGAAGGAGCTGTGAGGCATTTGGCATTTTGTGTGTGCAGTTTTTGGAATTGTATGTAGAGTTTTGAAAAAAGGAGACATAGTTTTGAAAACGTGTGTAAGCCGTTGGAAAAAAATGTAAACTAAGTTTGACTCAGGTACATTCACAAAAAGACCGTAGGTTGCATTTTGGCGAGAGTTAGGCTTTAAGGAACAATGTGAGATACCCTATATAATCAGTCTATCAGCCTATAAGGAACAGGGTGAGATACCCTATATAATCATTATATCAGCCTATAAGGAACAGGGTGAGATACCCTATATAATCATTCTATCAGCCTATAAGGAACAGAGTGAAATACCCTATATAATCATTCTATCAGCCTATAAGGAACAGTGTGAGATACCCTATATAATCATTATATCAGCCTATAAGGAACAGGGTGAGATACCCTATATAATCATTATATCAGCCCTATAAGGAACAGTGTGAGATACCCTATATAATCATTCTATCAGCCCTATAAGGAACAGTGTGAGATACCCTATATAATCATTCTATCAGCCCTATAAGGAACAGGGTGAGATACCCTATATAATCATTCTATCAGC
>CM042317.1:43631865-43634365 GCA_023566125.1 Zingel zingel
TGATCAGACCAGATATCAGAGTGAAGAACCCGTCTACCTGCAGGAGAGAGAGACAGGTTAGGAAGAGAGACAGACAGGTTAGGAAGAGAGGCAGACAGGTTAGGAAGAGAGACAGACAGGTTAGGAAGAGAGGCAGACAGGTTAGGAAGAGAAAGACAGATTAAGAAGAGAGACAGACAGGTTAAGAAGAGAGACAGACAGGTTAGGAAGAGAGACAGACAGGTTAGGAAGAGAGGCAGACAGGTTAGGAAGAGAGAGACAGTTTAGGAAGAGAGAGACAGGTTAGGAAGAGAGACAGACATATTAAGAAGAGAGACAGACAGGTTAGGAAGAGAGACAGACAGGTTAGGAAGAGAGGCAGACAGACAGAGAGACTGACAGAGACAGTCAGACAGACAGGCAGACAGACAGACAGGCAGAGAGACAGACAGACACACAGACAGACAGACAGGCAGACAGGCAGACAGACAGACAGGTTAGGAAGAGAGACAGAGAGACAGACAGACAGACAGACAGAGAGACAGACAGACAGACAGACAGACAGACAGGTTAGGAAGAGAGACAGACAGGTTAGAAAGAGAGACAGACAGACAGACAGACAGGTTAGGAAGAGAGACAGAGAGAGAGAGAGAGACAGACAGACAGACATACATACAGACAGACAGACAGAGACAGAGACAGACAGAGACAGACAGACAGACAGAGACAGACAGAGACAGACAGACAGACAGACAGGCAGACAGGTGAGTGTGGGCTGTACCTCGCAGGTCCAGATGAAGGAGATGATGAAGTTGCTGCTCTGGAAGACGTTGAAGACCTCGATGATGCCTCGGGAGTACCCGAACACGGAGATGCTGGCGTCGGAGACGGCGAGGTTAAAGGTCAGGTAGTCGGTGGGCTGCAGCGTGGCTCTCTGCCGGTACAACACGAACAGGACGATGCTGTTTCCAAACCAGGACAGCCACCCTGAACACACCGCAGAGCGCAGACAGTTTAGGCCGTATCTTCTCTGCCTCACATCCACGCTACCGTGGCGTTTACAAGATTCATTTAATATTGTATGTGGCAGGGGGGGACGTAACTATGGGACTGTTGGTTATTTATTTAAGGGGCTACCGGAGGAGTTTTGGGATCTTTAGTCAAAATAGACCTGAGCCTCCCTTCGCCAGCAATACATTTTCTATAACCCTCCAAAATGATTGGGTAAAGAGGCATGACCCTCCCCAATAAGTTACTGATGCCTTCTGTTCTGGTTGGTGCTTGGCAGAGATGGACAGATAACCACTGTTTACACGACTTAACCTCTGCTTTCTCATCTTACACATCACACTCCTCTGTTATGGTGGGGGGGGGGGGGGGGGGGGCATTTCAGTAGATTACCTCACTAACATTGTTATGGTGGGGGGGCCATTTCAGTAGATTACCTCACTAACATTGTTATGGTGGGGGGGCCATTTCAGTAGATTACCTCACTAACATTGTTATGGTGGGGGGGCCATTTCAGTAGATTACCTCACTAACATTGTTATGGTGGGGGGGCCATTTCAGTAGATTACCTCACTAACATTGTTAGTTTCCTATGTTTCCCCTATGGGGTCTATGTTGCCCCCAGTGGGCCTAAGTTGCCCCCACTGGACCTAAGTTGCACCCACTGGGCCTATGTTGCCCCCACTGGGCATATGTTGTCCCACACTGGACCTAGGTTGCCCCCCACTGGACCTATGTTTCCCCCCACTGGGCCTAGGTTGCCCCCCACGGGACCTATGTTTCCCCACTCGACCTAAGTTGCCCCCACTGAGCCTATGTTTCCCCACCGGGGCTAAGTTGCCCCCACTGAGCCTATGTTGCCCCCACTGAGCCTATGTTGCCCCCACTGAGCCTATGTTGCCCCCACTGAGCCTATGTTTCCCCCACTGAGCCTATGTTGCCCCCACTGAGCCTATGTTTCCCCACCGGGGCTAAGTTGCCCCCACTGAGCCTATGTTGCCCCCACTGAGCCTATGTTGCCCCCACTGGGCCTATGTTGCCCCCACTGAGCCTATGTTGCCCCCACTGAGCCTATGTTTCCCCCACTGAGCCTATGTTGCCCCCACTGAGCCTATGTTTCCCCACCGGGGCTAAGTTGCCCCCACTGAGCCTATGTTGCCCCCACTGAGCCTATGTTGCCCCCACTGAGCCTATGTTTCCCCCACTGGGCCTATGTTTCCCCCACTGAGCCTATGTTTCCCCCACTGAGCCTATGTTTCCCCCACTGGGCCTATGTTTCCCCCACTGAGCCTATGTTGCCCCCACTGGGCCTATGTTGCCCCCACTGGGCCTATGTTGCCCCCACTGGGCCTATGTTGCCCCCACTGAGCCTATGTTGCCCCCACTGGGCCTATGTTGCCCCCACTGAGCCTATGTTGCCCCCACTGAGCCTATGTTGCCCCCACTGAGCCTATGTTGCCTCCACTGGGCCTATGTTTCCCCCACTGGGCCTATGTTGCCCCCACTGAGCCTA
>CM042317.1:43639365-43666865 GCA_023566125.1 Zingel zingel
TCCCAACTATACAGTAATTATTAATGGCAATTTCCTCGTCACTTATAGTTTCATCTAACCAACTTTCTGTTAAACAGATAACCCCGACCTCTGACTGTTTCTAATTTCCTCACTTTTAGGTGTCAGACTTCTAACATTACGATGTAGAAGATGTAAACCTTTTGTCACAAATCTCAGAGAATAGCCGACCCAAATGCAGAGACGGGTAGGCAGTGGATAGTTTAAGGATTTAATAAAATAACTGGTGCAAACAACAAAGGAAGTCCTGAGGCAAGCAGGCAGGCGAAACAAAAATCAGTCCTGCCGACGTTGTCTTTGCTGTAATCAGATCAGTATATATTTATGTTTATGGGAAACATCCATGTGTACAGACAAGTCTAGCAGCAGCAGCAGCGCCGTGTCAGACACCTTTCTGGTGTGTAAAGACGTAGAAAACGCCACGCAGCCGCCACGCAACTGACACGCCACACTCACGCCACGCAGTCAGTGTGTAACCGGCCTAAGACAGCTCCACACAACTCTCTGAGGAGCTTTTACATGATTCTTTGTGGAGAAACCCAGTTTTTACACATCTGTCCATTAAATCAACTCATCCATTAGTCGTCAAAATCAGCAAGGAGTTTCTTTAGTCGAGGACAGATCTACTTACTCAACTTAACATAACAGAGTATTTCTACACTGTGGTATTACTAGTTTCAGTGGAAGATCAGAGTACTTCTTCCTCCTCTGTTGAAATCATGAGAGAGTTAATGTCTGTTGGTAACTAAATGTAACGTGTATTTTAAACCCAGAACGGCCGTCTTTGCAATCATTCTTTAACCAGATAATTCATTTGTTATCACAGTGAAGTTAGCAGAAGGATACATGTGAGACTACAGACGGTTTTATACAAAACACATATTCATATTCATTGGATTATATACAGAAGAAGAATAAGAAGAAAATACCTTAATTGTGAAGGAAACATCTTTATTCTTTGATTTTCAAACTGAAACAGATTTATATTTGTTAAAACATGTTAAACTCATCAAGTCATTTCATCTTTAAACCTTTATGGAAATAAATCACAAAATCACAACAGCTGAAGCTGCTCCAATAAAACCTGATTAAAGTGATAATCAAAGTCAACACAGTTCGTACAGAACTAGGTTCCATCCCTGAGGAGATCATTTCAACATTACTAAAGAAGAAGAACATTAAAGACATAATCACTGAGACAAATGTCAACCAAAGATGATTATGATTAGAGATGTTCCGATACTGCCTAAAACGCTGGTATCGGTATCAGGAAGTACTGGAGTTAATGCACCGATCCAATACCACGTAATAAAGCCCTAAAGAAAATCTACGTTAAAGTAGTTTATTTGTGTTCTTTTTCTGTCAAACTGCAGAATAACAAAAAGTTCTGGCGTTCATGTTTCACAAAGAGTTTAACCTGAGCCAGACCGACAACAAAGATAGAAATAATATCACATCCATACAGAGATAGTAGTATACAGCTGTTATACATCATATCATCATACAGGGATAGTAGTATACAGCTGTTATATATCATATCATCATACAGGGATAGTAGTATACAGCTGTTATACATCATATCATCCATACAGGGATAGTAGTATACAGCTGTTCTACATCATATCATCCATACAGGGATAGTAGTATACAGCTGTTATACATCATATCATCATACAGGGATAGTAGTATACAGCTGTTATACATCATATCATCCATACAGGGATAGTAGTATACAGCTGTTATACATCATATCATCCATACAGGGATAGTAGTATACAGCTGTTATACATCATATCATCCATACAGGGATAGTAGTATACAGCTGTTATACATCATATCATCCATACAGGGATAGTAGTATACAGCTGTTTTACATCATATCATCCATACAGGGATAGTAGTATACATATGTTATACATCATATCATCCATACAGGGATAGTAGTATACAGCTGTTATACATCATATCATCCATACAGGGATAGTAGTATACAGCTGTTATACATCATATCATCCATACAGGGATAGTAGTATACAGCTGTTATACATCATATCATCCATACAGGGATAGTAGTATACAGCTGTTATACATCATATCATCATACAGGGATAGTAGTATACAGCTGTTATACATCATATCATCCATACAGGGATAGTAGTATACAGCTGTTATATATCATATCATCATACAGGGATAGTAGTATACAGCTGTTATACATCATATCATCCATACAGGGATAGTAGTATACAGCTGTTATATATCATATCATCCATACAGGGATAGTAGTATACAGCTGTTATATATCATATCATCATACAGGGATAGTAGTATACAGCTGTTATACATCATATCATCATACAGGGATAGTAGTATACAGCTGTTATATATCATATCATCATACAGGGATAGTAGTATACAGCTGTTATACATCATATCATCATACAGGGATAGTAGTATACAGCTGTTATACATCATATCATCATACAGGGATAGTAGTATACAGCTGTTAAAACATAATAAAATATCTGACACACTGGTATCGGATAGGTACTCGGTATCGGCCGATACGCAAGTTCAGGTATCAGAAAGCTAAAAATGGTATCGGACCATCTCTAATTTAAACCACAGGACAGGAAGTTGTCTCCTCCTACAGAGAACACAGAGACACTGAGGAACCATACATGAGCCCAAAGCCAGGGTAGAGAGGTTGAGTGAATGTGGTGTTGAAGGTGTGGAGGAGGATCAGTGAGCCAGCAGGACAGTCCACATACACTCCTACTCTGTCAGGCTCAGAGGTGGAGAAGAGATGGAGCTCTGTTTCGCTGCTATTGTGACAGACAGAGTAACAACCACCAAAGCTGTTCAGGCACCAGGACTGATCATTATGTCCAAACACACAGTCACTCTCTCCTCTGCTGATTCCTCTGTAACTCACTGCAATATAAACCACTCCTCCTACTGTCTCCACCTCCCAGTAACAGCGACCAGTCAGACCATCTCTACACAGCAGCTGATTATAGTAGTCAAACCTCTCTGGATGATCAGGATATGGCTGATCCTCCTCTACATGTGTCACCGTCCTGTTGTTGTCAGACAGTTTGAGTTCTCTGTGTGCTGTGTTTGTGTCCAGTCTGAGGTTAACAGAATCTGACGGAGAGAACGAGACACAACATAGCAGCAGTTTACAATAACAGCATTAGTTAAACTTGAGTTAATAATTATTATACTGTTAATGAAATGATATATATATATTTTTTAAGATTATTTTTTGGGGGCTTTTCCCTTTTTATTTGATAGTGACAGTGGATAGACAGGAGAGGTGGGAGAGAGATGGGGGAAGCCTCTCATGGTTTAAAGTTAAAAACAGATTTGTGTATTCACTAATGGTTTTCTTACATAATGTTATAACAAACAAAACACGTTTTACCTTATATACAAAACTATGTTTTAGTACTGAGATGCATCATTATCCAACAAGGCGTGCAGTAGGAGGTAGTTTTATTTTACCTAAAGTGAAAACCAAATCAATTCAATGTTCAGTTGTGTGAATGGAACTCTCTCCCAAATACTATAAACAACAAAATCACTTAAAAAATATTACCTTCAAAGATATTTCAATATTTAATATCAATTTAGAGAGATTCTGTCATAGGGCTTTTTGTTATATCTTATTTAAAATATATATATATATATATATATATATATATATATATATAAAACAAAATCTATTCGGGGTAGCGAAATCTTTTCAACTTCTTTTATATTATTTATTTGTATTTTTTCTTTTTGTGTGTGATTAATTGTGTTAATTGTAAAATATGATTTGTATTTTCAAATGTTGTGTAATTTGAATAATGTCTTGTACGTATGGTGTGTAATGTGATGTTGTAAATTGTATTGTCACATAATAGATTGTAGGACCCCAGGAAGAATAGCTTTTAGCTTATGCTGAAGCTAATGGGGATCCAAATAAAACAAACAAACAAACACGCAGAAAAGGGCCGCAGTTCGGACTCTAACCTGGGCCGCTGCAAAGGACTCAGCCTACATGGGGCGCACACTCTTACTGGGTGAGCTAGAGGTCGCCCCAATGAAATGATATTTAATAATTTCATAATTAATAACTGGTTTATAAAGCATTAAATAACAATGTTTATAGATTATAGCTTAACAAACTCAGGAAAAGGCTCCAGGGGGTCAAAAAGGCAGCACAGAAAATCATTGGCTGCCCTCTCACCTCCCTGGAAGAACTTCACAGCTCCCGCTGCCTCAAAAAGGCCAAAACCATCCTACAGGCCTCATCACACCCCGGTCATACACTGTTAGAACTACTGCCGTCAGGCAGGAGATACAGATCCATGAAAACGAGAACAAACAGACTACAAAACAGCCGTTTTATCCAACAGCCGTAAGTGCATTGAACAATGCAGTATAGTAAGTAGAGTTCCCACCACTGATCTATGTCAATAGCACATGTCAATATGTGAAATTTTTAAATGTGGATGCCTGTATGGGTGTGTCTCCTATGTGTTTTTAGCATTAATATGTATGCAGTAGTAGCATTCTTTATTTATGTATTTATTTAGGCATATATTACATCATAGATGTTTGGCATTTGACAAGGACTGCACTTAATTTCGTTGTATCTGTTACATTGACCATTAACAAGTTATAATCATCAGATGCAACTTTATAATAACCATCCAAATAATGTTTATTGACGGTTTATAAACAATTTATTGATCATTTACAATTAATTTATAAGATATATAAAATATGATATGAGCAACAATAACCTGTTAAAATAACAAATTATAGCATAACTAATAATTAGTCAACAAATTCATTATCATTTTGTTGTCAGTTGAAAGTAAAATAACTTAACTGATGAACTGATGTTCATTTATATAAAGTTTAATAATGATGCATGCAGTCAGAAATGTTCTAATGAATAAAAACTATCAGCTGTGTATTTAAAGAGAAACTAACACACTTACATCTCATCAGATCACGTCTCTGCACCCTGGAGGAAGAAACAGAGTCAGAATGATTTTCTATCCAACATGAGTCCTAACTGCTGTTAGACATGATGCAGATTCCTCCGTCTGTCAGAGAGACAGAGACTCATCTCAGTTAACTGGTCTCTGGTATCTCAGAGGAACGGGAAGATAATGTAGAAATAATAAGAGACACAGACATCACTGATCTGCTCTGGTTTCATTAATCTCCTCCCACATGATCAAACACAATGTGAACTAGAACTGCAAGCAGTTATGACGGGGTCCAAGCCCCTGGCGCCAGTCGCCCCCTGATGACCCGTTGAGCACGCGAAAACGAAACCCAAAGCGGAACCCAAAGCGGAACCCAAAGCGGAACCCAAAGCGGAACGTGGGGAGGCAAACGTCAAGAAATATCGAGAGGTTTGAGCCGCAAGGTCTGTGGTCGCAAATATCCCATTATCATTGTTTGAGTAAAAGGGCCAAAACTGGTCTATGTTGACGATAGCGCCCCCTAATGGCTGATCTTCGACAAATTTGGTAGAGAGCCTCAGTTGCTGATAGCATTTCATTTGGCCGAGATATGATAAAGTTTGTGTTCGGTAGGTACCTAGGAAAATTTGTTTGGCCATCAAATGCGCATAGTTTAACTTTTGAAAATTCTTTTGATATCTTTTGGTCAGGTCCATCTGGACATGCTAGGTACCAGGTTTCATGCAGATCGGTCGCACGCCCTAGGAGGAGTTTGAAAAAGTTGGTTTTGCACATTGGAAATGGGCGAGGCCTGTATCAGGACATTCATCTGGATCCAGGGAAAGCGTGACTATGTGGTTTTTGAATGTGCGATGTACAGTGTGGAAGTTAAAGGGCTATAGCGCCACCTAGTGGTGGAAGTGGGTCAATTGTTGCGCCTGATGTCCCTGCAGGGTTCTGGACGAGTCCTGAAAATGGCACCCCCCCTCCATGTACGGTTTAGGCTGTAGCGGGAGTTTTATCAATGGAAAAATAATCTCTAGGACAACAATAGAGTTCTAGAGCCCTGCCGTGTGAACCGCAGAGCTTAGCTACCGCGGTTCACACAGCCTCTGGCTTGGAACCCTAAATATGCACGGAGACGTTTCTGCTCATTTGTTGCAGTAATCTCTGAAACATCATGGGGCGTACAAACAAAATCATCTGTGAATAAGTAAGAAGTAAAGAAGACGTCGAGACGGAGGTAAAGAGAAGCAGGCTGCCTGGCAACAGCAGTAAACACACTCATAAACATTATATTTCTACATCTACTCTAATTATTAACGTGACTGTGGTTTATCTATACGGATAATACATAATCATTTCAACAAAAGGGGTTTCAGGGGGAAAATACTTTTAAGTTGACCTGATGATGGCGCTAGACAGGAAGTCAGAATCACTACAATTCATCACATGGGGAACATTACCACATTTCATTAAAATCCATCCAATAGATCACTGTTTCTCAAATGGGGGTACGTGTCCCCCTAGGGGTACTTTGGAGGACTGCAGGGGGTACGTGAAATGTTTGCAAAAATGCTAATTAAAAAATATGTCATGCATAATTCCTAAAATAATTATACTATGATTAAAAAAGGTTGGTGTTTAGTGAATCTATCACTGCCGGCGCTGTATTGTACCTCTTTATAGAGACTTTTTTTTCTACCAAAAATGTTTTGTGCTAGTCAGGGGGTACTGGGCTTAAAGCGGGTACAATATTGAAAAAAGTTTGAGAACCACTGCAATAGATAAGATGTTTTCACTTAAAGGCTCTGACACACCAACCCGATAATCGGCCGTCTGACAGTCTGGCGAGGTCTTTGACTCGAGTCTGTTCCGTGTGTTCCGTGCCGATTTGACTGAGCGGGATGAGCGTGACTAGAGTCTCTCAAAATCTGACAAAAATCTCTTAAAATGACCTTTGTTGATCTGAAATGAAAACAGATTCAGCAACTGCACGGCCTATTTCTCTCTTAACATGTTCTCAGGAACACGTTTCGGTAAACTATTTTAGTACAATATGAGATCATATTCCTAGCGAGCCACCATTATGGTCGGTCAGCTGCCAGTTTTCATTCTTTGGGTGATAATACAGAGTAGCGCACCTGCTGTTGTGGAGACATATTACGCCTCGCGCATGCGCAGAACGTACACTCAAGTCGGCGTCTCTTTGGTGTGTTCTGAGGAACTTTTTGGACCTCGGGGAGAATGATCAGTCCGACTGGCTTTACTGCTGACGGTCTGCAGTCGGTCGGCCGTCGGATTGGTGTGTCAGGGGCTTAAAGCCTAAAGTGTAAACCTGCTGGTGACGCCAGAGAAACACTCAGAGGATCCTTATGGATGAATCCTCTGGGGAATAAATGTCAGAACACATTTAGTAGTTGTTGAGATATTTCAGACTGGAACAAAGCGGTGGACCGATTATCCCTAGAGCCAGGCTGCTAACAGGACTAACATAAAAATGATTGTTGATGTTTCCATTCTAAACTTCTGTATGTGTTTCCTAACTCAGACCTACTCTCTCCTCTGAACAGAAATAATTTCTTCAGCTGAAGGACAAGAAATTAGAGGCACCTGCAGAGTTTGAGCTCTTGTTGTATGTTCATACCTACGAGGGTCCACTTTCTGTTGTGGACCAGCAAGCAGATTCAATCCTCTCAGGGGCTGTAGGATCCTCCTCCTCCTCACTAGAAGATGAAGAAGTCATATTTTATTAATCCAAGGAGGATAAATTACTTATAATTAGTAAACATAATCATTATCATTTTGTTGTCAGTTAAAAGTAAAATAACTTTTTGAATTGTATAAATTCCTTGTGAAATGAGTAATTCCGCTTAAAAACTATTTAGCTATGGCGGAGCCTATGGGGTAAACACAACTTTAACTAACTTGGTTGTGATTGGCCAGAGTATGCACGCAAAGTAAACAGTAAAGACAGACAAGGCCGGACGGTAAAACTTGACCGATTTTCTGGCCAGTACACCACTGGAGTGAAAGTAAAAACAAGTATGGTGTCAAAAAAGCTTAACACCAGCGTTAGACCGGCCATGGCACTGATTGGATGATCGTTAGTTCTTGACTCAATGTTTCTTTAACGAGAAACCGCTGCTTTATGCCACAATGCCAGACGATGAATCAGTAAACTTGGTCAGACGGATTCAAAGGTCTGGACCCAGGCAACAGTAGTTTATGAATACAGACCTGGAGCCTCAGAGATTTGATCCCTCGGAACCTGCTCTCCTGATGCCATGCCTTCTTCTTCCATTTGGTCCTGGAAAGAGAAAGGACAACGACACATCCTTATAATTTCAATCCAAGTAAAAAAAATCTGAGTTACATCAAAACCTGTCCAACAGGTGGTACACGTCAGCCAATCGGAAATGTGTTTTTATTCCTTCTTCCTCCGCGTTCCCCACCAGAGGAGATTGGCTAATCAACGCTGTTTGTTACACCTGTGTTGAGTGTTTAAATGTTTCTTGTGATCTAACCAGTGTGCAGAGTGTAACTAGTAGTAATAGTAGTAGTAGTGCAGAGTGTAGCTAGTAGTAATAGTAGTAGTAGTGCAGAGTGTAACTAGTAGTAATAGTAGTAGTAGTGCAGGGTGTAACTAGTAGTAATAGTAGTAGTAGTGCAGAGTGTAGCTAGTAGTAATAGTAGTAGTAGTGCAGAGTGTAGCTAGTAGTAATAGTGCAGAGGGTAACTAGTAGTAATAGTAGTAGTAGTGCAGAGTGTAGCTAGTAGTAATAGTAGTAGTAGTGCAGAGTGTAGCTAGTAGTAATAGTAGTAGTAGTGCAGAGTGTAACTAGTAGTAATAGTAGTAGTAGTGCAGAGTGTAGCTAGTAGTAATAGTAGTAGTAGTGCAGAGTGTAACTAGTAGTAATAGTAGTAGTAGTGCAGAGTGTAGCTAGTAGTAATAGTGCAGAGTGTAACTAGTAGTAATAGTAGTAGTAGTGCAGAGTGTAGCTAGTAGTAATAGTAGTAGTAGTGCAGAGTGTAGCTAGTAGTAATAGTAGTAGTAGTGCAGAGTGTAACTAGTAGTAATAGTAGTAGTAGTGCAGAGTGTAGCTAGTAGTAATAGTAGTAGTAGTGCAGAGTGTAACTAGTAGTAATAGTAGTAGTAGTGCAGAGTGTAGATAGTAGTAATAGTAGTAGTAGTGCAGAGTGTAGCTAGTAGTAATAGTAGTAGTAGTGCAGAGTGTAGCTAGTAGTAATAGTAGTAGTAGTGCAGAGTGTAACTAGTAGTAATAGTAGTAGTAGTGCAGAGTGTAGCTAGTAGTAATAGTAGTAGTAGTGCAGAGTGTAACTAGTAGTAATAGTAGTAGTAGTGCAGAGTGTAGCTAGTAGTAATAGTAGTAGTAGTGCAGAGTGTAACTAGTAGTAATAGTAGTAGTAGTGCAGAGTGTAGCTAGTAGTAATAGTAGTAGTAGTGCAGAGTGTAGCTAGTAGTAATAGTAGTAGTAGTGCAGAGTGTAACTAGTAGTAATAGTAGTAGTAGTGCAGAGTGTAGCTAGTAGTAATAGTAGTAGTAGTGCAGAGTGTAGCTAGTAGTAATAGTAGTAGTAGTGCAGAGTGTAGCTAGTAGTAATAGTAGTAGTAGTGCAGAGTGTAACTAGTAGTAATAGTAGTAGTAGTTGTGGTGACTTTTAATATTAATGCTGTGATGCTGTATGAAGAGGAATTCTGCTGACACTGATCTTGATTATAAAAAAAGGTTTATTACATCAAGTTTTCAGCATCCCTTTAACAAACTCCTGCAGAGAGTTTGGAGAACGACCAACCCAATTCTTCCAATATGTCGCTCTGAAGTTCTGCAGTTAACACATGGTATACATACTGTGCATTGCATTAACGTGATTGGGTCAGAACTGACCAATGATACCTTCTTTTTTGGCTCATCTCCAAATAAGGACTCTTCTGTCCAAAAGGGCTCTTCTGCTCATGTTAACAGCCTCCAGATGTCTCAATAAAAGTAGGTTAAAGGGTCAAAGGAATCCCCCACAAGAAAATCCTCAGTACAAATGTATACAAAGTCATGACCTGTTCAGATACCACATTCCCCCCTTCGAGACTTAATAAAGTCTCGAAAACTAAAAGAATAGGATTACCACAAATTAGCACCTCTCATTACATCAGGTTCCTTATAGCATAACCTTTTGGGGTATACACAAATAGATATACAGTATATCAGGTTCAATTTATGGAGTGTGAGAGCGAAAAACCCATCTGCCAACTTTCGTTCAAAATTACCATCAATCATTCACGATAGGAAAATTCTCTCACGGCCCCTCCGCCCTAGGCGACCACCTCAGTACTCCAGATCAATTAGAAAATAAATCTTTATCAATTTATTGTAGAGCTATGGTTTGAGCAAATACATGTGAAAACCTCAGAACGTGAAATAAAATCAAAAATGTCCAAATTCAGGCTAGTCAACCCATAGGACCTTCCAATGGACCTTTCCCTGCCTAGCCCCCATTTCCCTAGGCGTTAAGGAAAAAAAGAAAAATATCTGAGGTTCTCATATATTCACTCCATGACAGAAAACATCATTCTTCAAACAATTAATGCAATAATATGATACAAAGTATGTGTTACTCTTGCAAACGTATATATATATATATATATATATATATATATATATATATATATATATATATATCAGACAAACACAGGAATGTAGTCCACTACACCGCAGCTTCTCAGCAGTGTTGATTATCAATGCAGTATTGGTGTGATGAAATCTGAACGCTTCCACACCGTCTTAGTTCAGAATTCTCAGTCCCCAGTCCATTGTTATTGTCCATGTTTGTATCTGAACCCCTTCTGCACATTCCCCCATATGTTCTGGAAGAAAAGAAAACACCAACCAGAATCTTTTGCAAAACAACACATGGAAATTAAAACACCAATCAAAAATAAGAATGCAAAAACATGAATCAAAATAGAAAAAACATGAAAAACACGAAAAAAAAATATGAATCCAATCCATTATGAATCCAATATGTCGCTCTGAAGTTCTGCAGTTAACACATGGTATACATACTGTGCATTGCATTAACGTGATTGGGTCAGAACTGACCAATGATACCTTCTTTTTTGGCTCATCTCCAAATAAGGACTCTTCTGTCCAAAAGGGCTCTTCTGCTCATGTTAACAGCCTCCAGATGTCTCAATAAAAGTAGGTTAAAGGGTCAAAGGAATCCCCCACAAGAAAATCCTCAGTACAAATGTATACAAAGTCATGACCTGTTCAGATACCACATAGTGCAGAGTGTAGCTAGTAGTAATAGTAGTAGTAGTGCAGAGTGTAGCTAGTAGTAATAGTAGTAGTAGTGCAGAGTGTAGCTAGTAGTAATAGTAGTAGTAGTGCAGAGTGTAGCTAGTAGTAATAGTAGTAGTAGTGCAGAGTGTAGCTAGTAGTAATAGTAGTAGTAGTGCAGAGTGTAGCTAGTAGTAATAGTAGTAGTAGTGCAGAGTGTAACTAGTAGTAATAGTAGTAGTAGTGCAGAGTGTAACTAGTAGTAATAGTAGTAGTAGTAGTGCAGAGTGTAGCTAGTAGTAATAGTAGTGGTAGTGCAGAGTGTAGCTAGTAGTAATAGTAGTAGTAGTGCAGAGTGTAGCTAGTAGTAATAGTAGTAGTAGTGCAGAGTGTAGCTAGTAGTAATAGTAGTAGTAGTGCAGAGTGTAGCTAGTAGTAATAGTAGTAGTAGTGCAGAGTGTAACTAGTAGTAATAGTAGTAGTAGTAGTGCAGAGTGTAGCTAGTAGTAATAGTAGTAGTAGTGCAGAGTGTAGCTAGTCGTAATAGTAGTAGTAGTGCAGAGTGTAGCTAGTAGTAATAGTAGTGGTAGTACAGGGTGTAGCTAGTAGTAATAGTAGTAGTAGTGCAGAGTGTAACTAGTAGTAATAGTAGTAGTAGTGCAGAGTGTAGCTAGTAGTAATAGTAGTAGTAGTAGTGTAGAGTGTAACTAGTAGTAATAGTACTAGTAGTGCGGAGTGTAACTAGTAGTAATAGTAGTAGTAGTGCGGAGTGTAGCTAGTAGTAATAGTAGTAGTAGTGCAGAGTGTAACTAGTAGTAATAGTAGTAGTAGTGCAGAGTGTAACTAGTAGTAATAGTAGTAGTAGTGCAGAGTGTAGCTAGTAGTAATAGTAGTAGTAGTGCAGAGTGTAACTAGTAGTAATAGTAGTAGTAGTGCAGGGTGTAACTAGTAGTAATAGTAGTAGTAGTGCAGAGTGTAACTAGTAGTAATAGTAGTAGTACAGGGTGTAGCTAGTAGTAATAGTAGTAGTAGTGCAGAGTGTAGCTAGTCGTAATAGTAGTAGTAGTGCAGAGTGTAACTAGTAGTTTAGTGTATTAAGGATCCCCGTTAGCTGACGCCTTGTCGAGCAGCTAGTCTTCCTGGGGTCCAACACTACATTTAGTCAATCAATATTAAAACATTTCATAACATATACAAAAAAGAAATTAAAAAAATTAAATAAAATACATGCAACAATATCTGCCAACAAAACCAAATAACACAAGAAAAAAATTACAAATTAAATTAAATTAAAACAATAACAAACCAAGCAAATAAAGAAATATCTTGAAAACAAAGTTATATATTACCATACATTACATGGCTAACATTTAGGTTTCTTACATTGACACACAATCAGAAACCTCATAATAAGTAATTTAAATGAAGGTAAGATTTGACTTTCTTTTTAAAATGGTCCTTTCCTGTGATCAAACGAATGTTACGTAGGATTCTATTCCACAAAGAGCTTGCTCTGTAAATAAAAGTTTTTTTCAAGTTATTGGATTTTGGTAAAGGTAACATCATCTGCCCCCTACTGGCTCCTCTTGGTAAATAAGTGTGGATGTCTGAACTGTATGTTATGTTATCAAAAATAAATGATGGCGTCTGACTTTGAACAACAGAGTGCAACAAAGTAAGCACATTGGCTAATAATCTTTTTTCAACACTCAACCATTTAAGACATTAATGCATTTTAACTACATTGGATCTAAAATTACACTTTAGAACAAGTCTTACAGCTTTATTTTGTGCTACTTGAAGTTTTCTAAGTAGGGTTTTTGAAGCAGATGACCAGATTACTGACCAATAATCTAAGTGGCAGAGAACTAAAGAGCAAACCATTTGCCTTAGTAAAGAAGATGGTAGAAATGGTGAGCATTTCCTTGTAGTGGCAACTGCTCTTTCCATCTTAGTAACCATATAGTCAATGTGATCGGACCACGACAATGCACTATCAAGCCGTAGTTCTAAAAGCTTAACTTTATTTACTTGTTTTATAGATTGGCCTGCAACTTCAAGATTCAATTTTGGCCCTTGTGCTAATTTATGTTTAGAGCCAAATATCATGCAGACTGATTTTGATGCATTTAGCACAAGTTCGTTTGATTTTATCCAATTTAATACGATGTTGAGCTCCCTAGATATAACTTGATTAAGCTCAGAACATGTTGGTAATGGAGGGTAGAATCATCTGCATACATTGTTAAACTTGCTTGTCCAATTGCAAGTGGCAGATCATTGGTAAAAAATGCAAAAAGAAGAGGCCCTAGGCAACTCCCCTGTGGAACACCACAGTCTAACGCCTTGCTGTTTGAAAAAGAGCCATTGTAATATACTCTCTGTGATCTACCGAACAGGTAACTTCTTAACCACAAAATAGCTGAGTGTTTAAAACCATAACAACTAAGTTTACCGATTAAGAGATCATGATCAATCACATCAAAAGCAGCACTGAAATCTAGCATAACTGTGCCCACAAGCATCGACCGGTCAATTGATGTCAGCCAGCTATCAGACATGTGTAACATAGCGGTGCCAGTAGAGTGACCAGCTCTGTATGCATGTTGGAACATGGATGTTAAACCATTTATAGAAAGATATTCTTGAATTTGCACAGACACAATTTTTTTGTACACAAGTACAGGCAAGATGCTGATAGGCCTGCTGTTTGGACCATTAAAACCGACCACAACACCGAGCAAGATTCCACTCGGTAAGAAGAGCAAAAGTGATAAAGAGGCGGAGGTCTCCAACCTGGCCATACTGGAAGCTATTCAAAGCATGGAAAAGAACTTTGACAAACAATTAGCACAAATCAAGGAGCAAGCTAATCAGAGCAGCTGTATGATTGCAAGCTTAACTAAAGCGGTTCAATTTCATGTGGAAGAAGTCAAAGATTGTAAGAAGAAAATCAATGATCTGGAGTCTCAAAGCGAACTCCTGAAAAAGGAGAACAAAGAGCTGAAGGAGATGGTCAGGGAGCAAGAAAGATACAAGATGAGATGGTGTCTAAAACTCAAAGGCATGAAGGAGAAGAACGATGAAAACATCAGAACAGACATCATACACCTCTTTGCTAAGATTGCTCCTGACATGGAAACGTGCCAGCTAGAAGACGCCGTCGACATTGTTCATTGTTGGCCGAAAGGAGGACAACAAGAACCGACATGTGGTCATTCTGTTTGCCCGAAGGCGGGTTAAAGAGGAGATATGGCGCCGAAGCAAAGATTCCCCGGTATGCAAGGAGAGAGGCGTCCGCTTCGCTGAGATGCTACCGCTGGAGGACAGGGAGGCGAGGAAGATCCTGTGGCCGCAGATTGGGCTAGCTCGCAGCATAGGCAAACGTGCTTACTATCGTGGACCTCATGGATACATAGAGGGTCGGCAAATTGGCTAAATATGAGTAAAAGGTTTGACTTAAAAACATAATGAGTGTAATATAATAGCATGGGACACTTTATTTGTTACTTACAGCGTAGGACAACTTTTACAAATTACTTCTGAGTTCTGTGTTGGATTGGTTTGTTATTTATCCATCTTAATGTTCAATTGTACTTTTTCTTCTGCTACGTTAAATGTGAGGGGTCTTAAAGACTTAGTTAAGAGAAAAGCTTTATTTTTATTTTGCAAAGGGCGTAAAACACAATGCATTTTACTACAGGAAACTCATTCTTCCGACCCAGACGAGAAATTTTGGACTAACCAGTGGGGTAATCGAATATTGTTTATATCCGTAACGGAACCAATAAATCTGCTGGTGTAGCAATCTGTTTTAATAGGTTCCCAGGAGACATCATCACATACAGAGCTGATGGGGAAGGTCACTGGCTAACGGTCGTTTTAAAAGTTGAAAGCCATTTTCTCATATTAACAAATGTGTATGGATATAGAACTGTTGCTCAAACAAACAAATGCTTGATAAGATTACTAATACTGTATCTGAGCTTAAAGCCCTCCACCCCACAGATTTAATTCTAATGGGAGGTGATTGGAATATGACCCCGGATGAATGGAAAGATAGATGGCCCTCTAAATTTTACAGCAATCATTACAACCCCATAATTAGAGAATGTATTAATAGTAACTGCCTGGTTGATATATGGAGAGTTTTAAACCCAGAGGAAAAACAATACACATGGTACAAACCCAATGGTACATGAAAATCTAGGATTGACTACTGGCTGGTTGCTAGTTCATTCGGAGAGTTTACCTTTCAAGCTTCAATTTCTAAAGCCCCTTTAACTGATCACTGTATAACAGAAATAACACTGAATCCAACTTGTATGAAAAAGAACAACAAAGGGTACTGGAAATGTAATACTAATTTGCTTAAAAATAAGGATTACTGTTCAAAAATAAAAGAAATAATCAATGAAATTGAAACTACCGAATCCATAAATAACTATTGCAATAAATGGGAATATGTAAAATATAAAGTCAGAGAATTTTCTATCAAATTTAGCAAGGAGCTTAATAAGGAAAAGGAGAAAAGAGGAAAGCAACTTGTTTTATGACATCAGTCAGTGTTGTAGTAAGCCTGAGTTGAGTAATGAAGATAAGGAGAAACTAATGAAATTACAAACCCAATTAGATAATATATATCTTAAAAGAGCTCAAGGTGCATTTGTAAGGTCAAGAGCCAAATGGATTGAGGAGGGAGAAAAAAACACTTCATATTTCTGCAACTTAGAAAAGAGAAGACAGGAAAAGAAGGCGATAACAAGCTTACTGATAAAGGGAATAGAATGTAATCAAACTAAAGTAATAGAAAAAGAAGTTTTCACCTTTTACAGTAAGCTCTATACGTCTGCATACTCCTGTACTGATTCCAATAGCTTCAGAAGAAGTCAAAAAACTTCATTCCAACCATTGATGATGTATTTAAAGGAATTTGTGAATCAGATTTAAGAATAGAAGAATTAGATGCTGAATTTGAAATTGTCAGTAAACAAATCCCCTGGCTCTGATGGACTCACCGCTAGCTTTTATACGTTTTTCTGGAAGGATATTAGAAATATGCTGTTCAAGGCACTACAAGAATGCATAGAAAAAAGACAATTGATACCAACTATCAAACAAGGTTTGATAACTCTTATTCCAAAGTCTGGTAAAGACAAAATAATACTAGATAATCTTAGACCAATTACATTACTCAACACAGACTATAAGCTGCTTTCTGGATGTATTGCAACTAGACTCAAATTAGGTTTATCCCAGATAATAAATGAAACTCAGTCTGGGTTTCTTGGTGGAAGATCTATCCACAACAACATAAGGCTGGTTTTAGATTTGATTGATTACAGTCACCTGTTTATAGAAAGTGGATTTATTTTATTTCTTGATTTTTACAAAGCCTTTGATTCGGTAGAGCACCCATTTATTCTAAAAACTCTTGAATACTTTGGATTTGGTAGAACATTTATAAATCTAATTGGCATGTTATACAGTGACATTAACAGTTGTGTAGCTTTGGAACATGGTACCTGTCCGAGATTTAAAGTTGAAAGAGGCATTAGACAAGGTTGCAACAGCTTTACTATTTATCTTGGTTGCTGAACTTATGTCAATTATGATTAAAAATAATGGTACAGAAGGCATAAACATTTTGGACAAACAAATTGTCATAAGTCAATTTGCAGATGATTCTACGTTATTTTTGAAAAATGAAAGGCAGATCCCCAAAGTATTAGACTCCATTAATCAATTCTCTAAAGCAGCAGGATTGAAATTAAATATTGATAAATGCGAATTATTCGCTTTACACGATCAGCCGGCTCACGAAATCTGTAACATAAAGGTTAAATCACAAGTCAAATACTTGGGTATAACTGTTACCAGAAATAAAGAATTAAGAGAAAAAGAAAATATTTGTAAAAGAGTAGAGCAATATAAATCCATTCTTAATTCATGGTTACAAAGGGACATTACCATATTTGGAAGGGTCCTTTTATCTAAAGTGGAAGGCCTCTCAAGAGTTAGATATCCTGCATTATCACTGGAGGTTTCTGATAAAATGGCTCAACTTAGCAACAAAACAAATTTTAACTTCATCTGGAAAAATAAATGTCATTAACCAGGAAAGCGGATGTGATTAAGAGTGTTGAAGACGGTGGACTAAATGCAATTGATGTTTTGGTTATGAACGGTGTTCTTAAATTAAAATGGCTAAATTCATATACTTCAAACGAACGCTCTTTTTGGTTCACCATACCGGATGCAATTTTCAAGAAGTTGGGAGGTATTAATTTTTTATTGCGATGTGATTATGATCTATGTAAACTGCCAACGAAGTTATCAGATTTTCACCAGCAAGTTCTCCTCTATTGGAATTTGATTTATAAACACAATTTTACTCCCCAGAATCCACCCCTATGGAACAACAGATACATTGATCTAATAGAAAGTCATTGTTTTTAAGCACTTGGATGGAAAAAGGAATTTGGAACGTGTCTCAATTAATGGATGAATCTGGAGAACATTTAAACCATACAGACAAAGTGACAAAGTTAGTCTTCAATGTTCGTTTAGAGAACACACTGAAGTAATAAAAGCCATTCCAATTCCCTTTAAAACAATGACCAAACAACTTCTGATTCATGCAACTGTTGTATCGGAGATGAGGCCTCTTTGTGTTGAAGGTGTCCGTTTGAACAGCAAACAGTTCTCTAACAAATTTGTTAAAAGTGTATTATGTATAAAATATTATCCCTTTCAACTAAAAAGAAAATATATTCTCTGAGATTACAGTGATGAAGAGGCAAGAAAGATTATGAAACGTTCCTTATCGTATCCTCTCCCACCAAAAGCCAAAGAAGTGGCATTTAAAATATTAAATGATATTTATCCATCGGAGCACTTCCTACGTGTAAAATTTAATTGGGAAAATAACTCCTGTGTTTTCTGTGAGAGCGATGTTGAGACGGTCGAACATATTTTCTTCCAGTGTGAACCGATCCATGAACTGTGGCTGTCTTTTCAATGCTGGCTTCAATCTAAATATATACTGTTACACCCTTTAAACGAAATGTCAATTAAAGCTGGATTATTTTTAAAGGATAAAAATCTAGAATTCTTGATAAATAACTTGACTGAGCACTGTAAACATTTTATTCATAGGTGCCAATATTTAAAGGTCAAACATCAATGGTTGGAAGAGTGAACTTAAGCTTTTTGCTACATCTTTACAACACATGACAGAGGAAAACGCCAAAAGACTCTTGTATTTGTTGGACTTACATTCCCTAATGGACTAAAAGACCCCTAGCATCTTATTTTATTTTCTGTATTATGATTTGCTATATATATTGTCTCTACCTCAAAGCTGTCAACACGTTTTAGACTAATGTAATAACACATTGTGCCTTGATTGTTTGTATGACTGTTATATAATAAACTTTAAAAAAAAAAAAAAAAAAAAAAATCTTGTGTAACTGTCTATGGGAGGAAAGGGAAGCTTCTTCTTCTCTTCTTTAAGGGCGGATTGTAACCAACTTGTAGGTGCACGCCGCCACCTGCTGTACAGGAGTGTGTAACATCATGTCATCTTACAATGATCTTAAATTCTACTCCTCAACCCTGTGTCTTTTCTAAATGTAATTAGTGCCTTCCTGGTGATTCTTATCTCCTCTCCCTCTCCTTCTGATCCCAGTATCCCCATCAGATCTATCCATATCTCTCTCTCTCTGTCTGTCTCTATCTCTCTCTCTGTCTCTCTCTCTATCTCTCCCTCTCCTTCTGATCCCAGTATCCCCATCAGATCTATCCATATCTCTCTCTCTTTCTGTCTCTCTCTATCTCTCCCTCTCCTTCTGATCCCAGTATCCCCATCCTCCCACCATTTCTGCCATATTTCAAGTCCTTTCTTCTTAACCACAGCTTTTCCTTTGCCTTTTCGTAGTGGAATAGGAACTGTTATTTCCTTTAGTAATTCCTCTTTAGCCAGTTTGTCAGCACCCTCGTTTCCTTTCACCCCCTCATGTGCTGGCACCCAACAACACTGAACGTCTATGCCACCCCGGTGTAATCTTAGCAAACTGTGATGAAGTTCTATTAGTAGGTCTTCTCTGACAGATGTCATTGACTGTATGCTTTTTATGACAGCTAAAGAGTCTGCATAGCACCACTCTATCAGGTCTGACCTCTTCAACCCACTGTAATGCAATGATGGCTGTCACCATTTCTGCTGTATATACAGATAACTGGTCAAATAATCTTTTGGATAGATTTATTTTAAATTCTGGGACATGTATACCAACTCCCACACATGCCTGTTTGTTCTTGGATCCGTCTGTGTAAATCTTTAAATAATTATAATAACTGTGTCTCAGGTAACTGCTTGTTTTAACTCCCACTTCCTCCATTCTCCATTCTCCATTCTCTTTTCTTTTCTTTTCCAGGATATTAATATCGGTCTTTACGTCTGGAAACCGCCATGGTGGAATGTGACTAACTGGGTTGGCTGTGGTGAAATCTAAGGCTTCCATTTCATATTCCCTCACTCTCTTTTCCCTCGTCCATCCAAATCCAAGCCCCTGAAACTTGGAATACTCCCAACAGTCCTGTATTGTCTCTTTTGTTGGGTTTTCTTTTCCACTTCCTGTTACAGTTTTTCTCAGTGGCTTTGGAACATTTCTCGAATCATCCTCGACATTTGCAAAACAGTAAGTGCATTTCTCAAAACAATTGGTACAAATAGCAAAACACTGTGGATTACCTGCAAAAGCCAGTCTCTTGCTCAAAATCCTTAGTTCATCTCTCCAAAGTAAATATCTGAGTCAATGAACATGTCAGTGTCATCATAATGACAAGTCCTTGTTTCATTGTGTACGGATAAGACAGTCAGATTACTCAGTCATGTTGTCAATATAACAGGGTACCTTAGTGTGTGTGAGAGGTTGATTACAAGAGACTGGACAAGATTCACATTTACGCTTTTACTGTTTGGACTGTAATTTGTTGACAGACCATGTCATTGTGATACAGAGAGGAGAAGACACCACTGCATAGCACAAAGAAAAGAAAAAAGAAATGTGAACATCTCCTTAGGGAAAACTGTACATGCAGTGCTGTAGAATTCGAGTGCAGTCTTCCTACAGCTCCTGACGTTCCTGTCTGTTGGGCCACAAATTCTCATCCACATCACAAGGAATAGCTTCTCTTGCGATGCAGCGTAGAAAGTAGATAAAAGTCTAATGGAAATGTATAGAAATATGCTTGACATATTATGACAACTTGTTCAACCATTTTGCATGTAAAGACGTATGCTATGAACTAATGCCTAACTGTTGTGGGGGGTGAGACTATTCAACAGAGACGCATTATAACACATTTTGATCAGCATGACATAAGCTATTGATAATGTAGGAAACAGTAGAGAATAGTACATAATCATCTGCAGGGATGGACCAAAGCATTTGCAACTTGTTCAAAGAAATGAGAAACTGCTTTTTTGATGTGCACAAGATGGAACAGGTAGTTTTGAGAATTTCAATTCTGATCTGAGAAATTTTCCAAAGCCACTGAGAAAAACTGTAATTGGATCCAACATGCCAGCGCAGGTTTCTCTCTTCTTAACTCCAGAGGTGTCCCTCCTGCTTCTATGAGTACTGCGTTAATGGGGGTTGACTTAATAGCTCCAATGCATACACGTAATGCTCTATACTGCAATCTATTTTTTTTTTCCAATATTGTTTTCCCGCTGCTCCATACATACACAACTATAATCTATTGATGACCTCATGCATGCCCTATAGATGTCAATTAATGACACATCCAGCCACAGCTCTCACACTGAAAAAAAATATTTTTTTGGTGTAGTAATATTTATTATGTTAACTGTCACAATTTTGATTTCCTAATTGTAAGTATCAGTGAGAACTGGAATTATTCAAGTAAAACTATATATGTCATTCATGTAATAAATAAACTGTGTGGGAAACTATTTTCACATAATATTCAAAGGTTTCATAGTCATTGCACATGAACTTAGAAATACCAAGTAAGTTTAAATAGTGTTGGGTGTTTTGAATCCGCGCATACGCCTTGTGACGCGCGTACAGGACGCATGCGCCTTGTGACGCGCGTACAGGACGCATGCGCCTTGTGACGCATGCGCCTCATTGTCCGCCAAAACACAAGAAGACGCTGACGGCGGTCAGGTTTGATGGAGGCAGGTGCAGCTAAATCATCTTGAAGGGAAGTCATTCAGGGTTTTTCTGTGTGTATTCATATATATATATATATATATATATATATATATATATATATATATATATATATATATATATATATAAGAGCCACTCACTCATCCAGGTGCCATACTGGGCTGCGTTACTTTTAATATGTAAAAGGCTTGTTTAATAAATACATAAACGATCTCTCTTCCTCCCCTTCTGCTTCTCTGTACAGATTTGTAGTTTTCCCGTCTGTAGTTCTGTTGACCATATAAGGAGCGGCAGCGCCATAAAAGGAAACATGCTTCTTTATATGGAGGAAAGTAGTTCCCCTGCGAGTCCCTTTTGGTATCACTGCGCACACTAACTCAGCGTCTCATGTGTACATGTCTAATATAATCTCTATTAGTCCTACATGTGTGGAATACATTAATGAGACGTTCCTGGTGATCTGGGTGATATTTAATAGGAGTGTGAAAATAGTGCGTACAGTGTGTGGAACTATATTCCACAGCGGACGGATATCTGTAGATGCTGCTCGTCATTTCCTTATGTGGAGCGCAGTGTTTTGTCACTGATTACTGTACAAAAACACAACTTTTTAAACTTTATTCACTGATTCTTCTCAAACTGGATCCGTTTTTATGTAGAAAATGTTTCCTGATGTTTCCTCCAATGTTCCCCGACCGTTCGGCGGGAACTCTCGGTGATTTACGGAGTTTGATGGACAGAGCTTCACTTGTTGCTAAAGTAA
Source organism: Zingel zingel (assembly GCA_023566125.1). Classification (NCBI taxonomy): domain Eukaryota; kingdom Metazoa; phylum Chordata; class Actinopteri; order Perciformes; family Percidae; genus Zingel; species Zingel zingel. Next base: position 43,661,620 of record CM042317.1, read on the forward strand.
CCGCTTACTGATGCTAACTGCAGCCGAACATCCTCTATGCTAACTGTGGCTGCCGTTGCTAACCGATGCTAACTGCAGCTGCCGTTGCTAACCAATGCTAACTGTGGCTGCCGATGCTAACTGCAGCTGCCAACTGTGGCTGCCGTTGCTAACTGTAGCTGCCGTTAGCTAGTTAGCTCAGTTAGCCGAACAGCTAGCGGTTAGCGGTGCTATTAGCTGACTGTGCCCGGCCTGGGAGCTCGGAGAGCCGGCAGGAGGAGGTTTTCCGGCCCGGGGGGCGGCGGGGGGGGGGGAGGACCCAGCGGGGAATGGGCACCAGAACCGGAGCCGGGCTGAGCACGGCCGGACCGGGACCGAACAATGACCCGGATGTGATTTCCAGCGGCTCCGAGCCGGACTCTGACTCCGGGGAGGACACGGCGGGTTCTGGCGGGGACCGGAGAGGCGTGAAGCGGGAGCGGAGTGAGCGCGAGGTCGGTACCTCCCGGGCTCTGAGCCCCGGCGGGCTGCCGGGAGCCAAGCCCGGGAAGAAGACCAGAGGAAGGGTAAAGATCAAGATGGAGTTCATTGACAACAAACTACGGCGCTACACGACGTTCAGCAAGAGGAAGACCGGCATCATGAAGAAGGTGAGTCCGGAACTCCCGACCATGGTCACTCTTCTTATATAATACTACCATTCTGGTTTTAAATTTTCCTTTTTCTTTCGAAAATATATTTAAAAAAAAAAAGAAGATATAAATAAATAAATATATAAATATATATATTTTAGGAAAAAAATGGAAAATTAAAAATATATATATGTATAAATAAAATAATCTAATAAAAAAAAAAAAATCTGAAATATAAAAAAATCTATAAAACTCCAATATTATTTTTTTTTCTCAAATTTTGAGGAAAAAGAAATTCAGTTTTTTATAAAATATTCAATTTTTGGAGGCCCTGCCTCTGTCTTTCTCCAGATGGTAGCCTGTGTCTCCAGGTGATAGCCTGTGTCCATCTCCAGGTGATAGCCTGTGTCCATCTCCAGGTGATAGCCTGTGCCGTGTCCCTGCAGGCCTACGAGCTGTCCACGCTGACTGGGACCCAGGTCCTGCTGCTGGTCGCCAGTGAGACGGGTCACGTGTACACGTTTGCGACCAGGAAGCTGCAGCCCATGATCACGTCCGAGACGGGGAAGGCCCTGATCCAGACCTGCCTCAACTCGCCGGACTCCCCGCCGCGCTGCGACCCCTCCGCCGACCAGAGGATGAGCGCCACGGGCTTCCAGGAGACGGACCTCACCTACCAGGTGGCCGAGGCCGACAACGGCTCTGACGGTGCCAAGGTACCGCCACGGCAACAGACACACACACACACACACACACACACACACACACACACGCACACACACGTGTGTGGGGTATGGTGAAGGGGATGTGATGATGTGGGGGTATGGTGAAGGGTATGTGATGATGTGGGGGGTACGGTGAAGGGGATGTGATGATGTGGGGGTATGGTGAAGGGTATGTGATGATGTGGGGGTATGGTGAAGGGGATGTGATGATGTGGGGGTACGGTGAAGGGGATGTGATGATGGGGGGGTGTGGTGAAGGGGATGTGATGATGTGGGGGTATGGTGAAGGGGATGTGATGATGGGGGGGTATGGTGAAGGGGATGTGATGATGGGGGGGTATGGTGAAGGGGATGTGATGATGTGGGGGTATGGTGAAGGGGATGTGATGATGTGGGGGTATGGTGAAGGGGATGTGATGATGGGGGGGTATGGTGAAGGGGATGTGATGATGGGGGGGGCCAAGGGAACTTTATCAGGATGCATAGTATCCTGGATCCATGAAATAACTGGCCTTTCAAAATAAAAGCCCGCCTGCCTCTATGGGAATCTAACATAGGGGTGGACTGACTTATGCCCCCTGTATTTTAAGGAAGAATATTTATTTATTCACGACACATTATTCATTCACTAAGATAATCGGGGTCCTTAAAGGATGGATTTTTCCTCATTTTTTAAATTAAGGCATTAAGATCAATTTCCAAAAGATGATTTTTTTTATTCCTCTTTTTAGTCACCTTTAGCATGAGCACCACTGTATTGTGCATCTCTACTTCCTGTCATGTTCAGCAGTCTCTGCTGTCTGTAGGACTCGGGAATCAAACCAGCGGTCTCTGTGTCCGGCCTGCAGACCCCCCCCTCTTCCTCGGTGGCCTTGCAGCTGCCAGGTGGCGCCCCCTGCTGGACGCCCTCCTCCGCCAACGGGACGCTGCTGAAGACGGCGGCCGGCCTCGTGCTTCCTGCAGGCTTCACTCTGATGTCAGGTACACTTCCTGTCACATGTTCTCCACTTCCTGTCACATGTTGTCCACTTCCTGTCTGTTGCTCTGCTGCTGTCTCTGTGAAACAGTAATATGTCTAATAAGGCAGCAGGTCAGTTCTCTGAGAATCCACCATCATCAGAGAGACACCAGACGATCTGAGACGATCTGAGACGATCTGAGACGATCTGAGACGTTCTGAGACGATCTGGGATGATCTGGGATGATCTGAGATGTTCGGGGATGATCTGGGATGATCTGGGACGTTCTGAGACGTTCTGAGACGATCTGATATGTTCTGGGATGATCTGAGATGATCTGGGATGTTCTGGGATGTTCTGGGATGTTCTGGGATGTTCTGGGATGATCTGAGATGTTCTGGGATGTTCTGGGATGATCTGAGACGATCTGAGATGTTCTTGGATGATCTGAGATGTTCTGGGATGATCTGAGATGTTCTGAGATGCTCTGGGATGTTCTGGGATGCTCTGGGATGTTCTGGGATGATCTGAGATGTTCTGAGATGCTCTGGGATGTTCTGAGATGATCTGAGATGTTCTGGGATGATCTGGGATGTTCTGAGATGCTCTGGGATGTTCTGGGATGATCTGAGATGTTCTGGGATGATCTGGGATGATCTGGGATGTTCTGAGACGATCTGAGACGTTCTGAGACGATCTGGGATGATCTGGGATGATCTGAGATGTTCGGGGATGATCTGGGATGATCTGGGACGTTCTGAGACGTTCTGAGACGATCTGATATGTTCTGGGATGATCTGAGATGATCTGGGATGTTCTGGGATGTTCTGGGATGTTCTGGGATGTTCTGGGATGATCTGAGATGTTCTGGGATGTTCTGGGATGATCTGAGACGATCTGAGATGTTCTTGGATGATCTGAGATGTTCTGGGATGATCTGAGATGTTCTGAGATGCTCTGGGATGTTCTGGGATGATCTGAGATGTTCTGGGATGATCTGGGATGATCTGGGATGCTCTGGGATGTTCTGGGATGATCTGAGATGTTCTGAGATGCTCTGGGATGTTCTGAGATGATCTGAGATGTTCTGGGATGATCTGGGATGTTCTGAGATGCTCTGGGATGTTCTGGGATGATCTGAGATGTTCTGGGATGATCTGGGATGATCTGGGATGTTCTGAGATGATCTGAGATGTTCTGGGATGATCTGGGATGTTCTGAGATGCTCTGGGATGTTCTGGGATGATCTGGGATGTTCTGGGATGCTCTGGGATGTTCTGGGATGCTCTGGGATGTTCTGGGATGATCTGGGATGTTTTGGGATGATCTGAGATGTGATTTGATGAATAAATGAGGATAAGGATTTATGGGGAGATTTTAAGAAGAATATTTCTCCATGAATCTGATGCTAGTTGAATGTGTGTCACCAGGAGGCGGAGTCTCCCAGAGCATTCAGCTTCAGCCCTCGACCAATCAGAGCAGCTCAGACACCCGCAGCCCCGCCTCCTCCTCAGGTAACACCCACAGACGCCCCCCCCCCCCCCCCAGGTTGCTGAGAACATTAACTGAGTACTCTGTCTGTGCAGCCAGTGTCTCTTCGTCTTCCTCTTCGTCGTCGGGGTCGGGTCACATGATGTACCCCGGAGGTCACACGGTGATGTACGCTGCTCCTGCGTCCTCATTGGCTGACGGCAGCCTCACGGTCCTCAACACCCAGTCTCATGACCCCGGTAGGGCCCGCCTCCTCTGCTGCTACACACCTATTATTTCATGTTTAGTGTTGTCATATCCTGTTGATGATGTTGTTGTTGTTGTTGTTGTTATTGTTATACCGTGCATTCATGGACATCGGAAAAACGTTTTTCCGAGTGAAAACGTCACCATTCCCGTCCCTTCCTGTGGGAATCAGCGGAGGGAACTGGGGCCAGATCAGCTGACTGAGTTTCCCAGCTGGTGACGCGTTTTTGACAGCTGACGATGGACGGAGGCGACTTTGGTTCACTGAACAACTGAACTGTTTATTGTGGACAAACGCCTGCTGAGAAACATACACACACATAACATGTTTCAGATTATTCATTAATAGACCTATATATATACACTAACATGTTTCAGATTATTCATTAATAGACCTATATATATACACTAACATGTTTCAGATTATTCATTAATAGACCTATATATATATATATATACACTAACATGTTTCAGATTATTCATTAATAGACCTATATATATACACTAACATGTTTCAGATTATTCATTAATAGACCTATATATATACACTAACATGTTTCAGATTATTCATTAATAGACCTATATATATACACTAACATGTTTCAGATTATTCATTAATAGACCTATATATACACTAACATGTTTCAGATTATTCATTAATAGGCCTATATATATATATATATATATATAAACTAACATGTTTCAGATTATTCATTAATAGACATATATATATATATATATATATATATATATATATATATATATATATATATATATATATATATATATATATATATATATATATATATATATATATAAATAACAACAACACCTGTCCATGTGCTGTTTGTATGCTCGTATAAGAAAACAGCAGCTTTAGTTATCGTGGCCTCCATGTTTTAATCTGATGCTTTCGGCTCCGGCCAATAGCTGTTGTCATACAACACGTTATGCCAAACGCCAGTATAACAGAAGAAGAAGAACACGCATCCCGACATGTGAACGCTGGTATACAACGTAACCACAGGGGCAGTTCCCGTTATTCCCAGGTGGGAACGCACCATATAATCTGTTGTTGTTGTTGTTGTTGTGTTTCAGCAGCTCTCCAGCAGGTCTTCCTCACCTCGCTGCCTCCTGGGGGGACTCAGATCCCAGTCCAGCTGCACCAGGTAACACACACACACACACACACACACACACACACACACACACAC
>CM042317.1:43671865-43704365 GCA_023566125.1 Zingel zingel
CTGGGTTAAACCAGGGAGACCCCTCTAAACAGACAGAGGCTTATTACACACACACACACACACCTCTGTTTAGAGGCTTATTACACACACCTGTCTCCAGTCAGCCTTCGTGGTGTAATGAACAGTCAGTCTGTCCTCTACAGCCTGCCAAGGACCAGGTCCCAGTCAGAGGGTTTGGCACCGACAACCCTTTCTACTAAAGAAATGATCCCAGTAGCATCGTTTGGAGGATTTGGTTTCCGTAGCGACTAGGCTCTTGTGTGGCAGCCGTGGAGCTCACTAAGCAGCTCCAGTCCTGCTTCGTTTTACGGTGAAGCTGTAAAACTACAACCCACCACTGGATCAAAATAACTTTTCTCTTATTTGTGAAATAAGCACGAGACCCATTCCACCCATGGATATAGATAGAGTAGATGCCACATCTACTCTATGTCTATCTATCCACTCTATATCTAGCTATCTATTTATGTCTGTCTACTCTGTCTATCTAGTCTATCTACTCTGTCTAGTCTATCTACTCTATCTATGTCTATCTAGTCAATGTCTACGGTCCCACCTCCCTCAAGAGTCAGAATCAGTCAGAACTGGAATCAGAAAAGTTCAAATCCTAAAGATGGCCAACCCTGCCAGTTCATTGCTCCAGATGTGTACTGTCTCCCCAGATGTTTACTGTTTGTGTGTTCCAGGTTTTGAGAAGCCGTCAGCGATCCAGCAGAGAGCCATCAAACAGATCATCAAAGGCCGAGACGTCATCGCCCAGTAAGATCCTCCGCCGCTAGTCATGTGACTGTAGCCAGTCGGCCATGTTGTCCTCTAACAGCTGATCTCTGCTGTGTTCAGGTCTCAGTCTGGAACAGGAAAGACGGCCACTTTCTGCGTGTCGGTGCTGCAGTGCCTCGACATCCAGGTCAGTAGGAAGTAGAGACAGCGTGACGCGTTCAGACCGGATAGAAAAGCAGTCCCACCAGTCAGCTGACGTGATGTTTCCTGTGTCTAGGTGCGGGAGACCCAGGCTCTGATCCTGGCCCCCACCAGAGAGCTGGCGGGGCAGATCCAGAAGGTTCTGCTGGCTCTGGGGGACTACATGAACGTGCAGTGCCACGCCTGCATCGGAGGCACCAACGTGGGCGAAGACATCCGCAAGCTGGACTACGGCCAGCACGTGGTGGCTGGGACGCCCGGGCGCGTGTTCGGTAAAATCTCAGCTTCTATCACTATAGTATACCCTCCTAGTGTTACAGCTATAATATACCCTCCTAGTGTTACAGCTATAATATACCCTCCTAGTGTTACAGCTATAATATACCCTCCTAGTGTTACAGCTATAATATACCCTCCTAGTGTTACCGCTATAATATACCCTTCTAGTGTTACCGCTATAATATACCCTTCTAGTGTTACCGCTATAATATACCCTCCTAGTGTTATCACTATAATATACCCTCCTAGTGTTACAGCTATAATATACCCTCCTAGTGTTACAGCTTCTATCACTAACTACTACTACTAACCCTGACCCAGTAGTATACCCTAACTACTACTACTAACCCTAGTGTTGGGGGAGTGCAGAGAGAGGCACATTAGAAAGCTTCCCGTCAGTTGAATGAACGTCAGTGTGATTTCGAGCCTCGGAGGAGAGCACCAGCTGATGCTTGTGGTGTTTCTGCAGATATGATTCGCCGCCGGAGTCTGAGGACCAGAGCCATCAAGATGCTGGTCCTGGACGAGGCCGACGAGATGCTCAACAAAGGTTCATACTGTTAACTTGTCACAACGGAACAAACTATAAACGGTAGAGCAGGAAACAATACAGTAGAGACGTGACAATAGCTACATGTGTCCAGTGTTTGAGAAAGGCTGCAGCGTTAGTACTCAAGTTCAGTCTCTAAATCTGCAGTCACCAAAACTAACTGCCACGTGTAGTCAAAAGTCAGTTACTGTTAGATAGTGTAGCAGTGCGTTAGTGTGCGTTAGTGCAGCAGTGTGTTAGTGTGCGTTAGTGCAGCAGTGTGTTAGTGCAGCAGTGTGTTAGTGTGCGTTAGTGCAGCAGTGTGTTAGTGTGTGTTAGTGCAGCAGTGTGTTAGTGTGTGTTAGTGCAGCAGTGTGTTAGTGTGCGTTAGTGCAGCAGTGTGTTAGTGTGTGTTAGTGCAGCAGTGTGTTAGTGTGTGTTAGTGCAGGGTGTGCGTGTGTTAGTGTGTGTTAGTGCAGCAGTGTGTTAGTGTGTGTTAGTGCAGGGTGTGTGTGCGTTAGTGCAGCAGTGTGTTAGTGCAGCAGTGTGTTAGTGTGTGTTAGTGCAGCAGTGTGTTAGTGTGTGTTAGTGCAGCAGTGTGTTAATGTGCGTTAGTGCAGCAGTGTGTTAGTGTGTGTTAGTGCAGCAGTGTGTTAGTGTGTGTTAGTGCAGCAGGGTGTGCGTGCGTTAGTGCAGCAGTGCGTTAGTGCAGCAGTGTGTTAGTGTGTGTTAGTGCAGCAGTGTGTTAGTGTGTGTTAGTGCAGTGTGTGCGTGCGTTAGTGCAGCAGTGCGTTAGTGCAGCAGTGTGTTAGTGTGTGTTAGTGCAGCAGTGTGTTAGTGCAGTGTGTGCGTGCGTTAGTGCAGCAGTGCGTTAGTGCAGCAGTGTGTGTCTGCAGCAGCTGTAGTGATGGCGAGTTGTGTGTCTGTGTGTTGAGGTTTTAAGGAGCAGATCTACGATGTGTACCGGTACCTTCCTCCGGCCACGCAGGTGGTTCTGATCAGCGCCACACTGCCACACGAGATCCTGGAGATGACCAACAAGTTCATGACAGACCCCATCCGCATCCTGGTCAAACGGTACACACACACACACAGAGAGAGAGAGACACACACACACAGAGACACAGAGAGAGAGACACACATACACTGGAAAGAGGACTGTTTGACTCTGTGATATATAGACAGTATATATATATATATATATATATATATATATATATATATATATATATATATATATACACACACACACACACGTGTGTATGAGGTATGATATGAATGTACTGTGTGTGTGTATGTGTTCCAGTGATGAGCTGACTCTGGAGGGGATCAAGCAGTTCTTTGTTGCCGTGGAGAGAGAGGAGTGGAAGTTTGATACTCTGTGTGATCTCTACGATACTCTGACCATCACACAGGCCGTCATCTTCTGCAACACCAAGAGAAAGGTCATTAATATTATTATTATTATTAATATTATTATCATTACTCTCAGACACTCTGACATCACACAGGCCGTACCAACGGTACCTTAAGGTACCGTTGCTAGTTTTCTCTCATGTTATTAGAGTCCAAACACACTGAGGAACCCTGTAAGTAGACATCTTGTTTATGTAAGGGCCGTGGGAGCGTAGCGTGGCTGTGGGGCAGCAAAGCCTTCTGGGAGTCTGAGTCTCGGTGTGTTTCAGGTGGACTGGCTGACCGAGAAGATGCGAGAGGCCAACTTCACGGTGTCTTCGATGCATGGAGACATGCCGCAGAAAGAGAGGGAGTCCATCATGAAGGAGTTCAGATCTGGAGCCAGGTAACTTTATCAACTGTAACGCAACAACATCATCAGATAACTTTATCAACACTAACGCGTCAGATCTGGAGCCAGGTAACGGGCATCGTTAAAGGGTGATGTAAGGATAATCGCCGAGAGGCAGGGCGGTAAACGGTGTGATCTGCCCGGCTTGGGGTGATTATCCCGATTATTTTACTTCTTGCTTGCCAACATACTAAAACAATTCAAATACTTTAATAATTATGCTTTTTCTTATTCGTATTGCATGCTTATTAATAGGGCTGGACCCGAATATTCGTTCGGTGGGTTGGTATTCGATTTGAAAATTTGACATTCGAATATTCGTTTTGTTTTTTTTGCACAACCTGGCATCCCTCTCCAAACGGTTTTCATTCGCGCTTGAATATGTTTGAAATATAATACTCTCTTTTACAGTTTTCTCATATAGCCTAGCCATTTTAATAGGATGGACAACCCAACCTCGTTATACTTAATACATATATTTGCTTCTTGGACTACTGAAGTGTTCCTGCAACGGGAGTATTCACATGGACAGCAGTGCATGCCTGAGCTTGTATTTTGGGTTAAGCTGCGTTGCTTTGACATTGTGGAAAATAAAATAATAGAAACAAAATGTATTATCCTTTTTACCCGTTATCAATCTAAATTAATCTACTGAGAAACATAGGAGACTTTGAGATTTTACTGGGACGTCACGTCACATGCCCCAGTTAAAACGGCCATGAGTTGAACGTCATTACCGTCACGATTCAGCCAAAAGAAGACAAAAATGCTGAAGACTTCATCTGTGTGGGAGAACTTTAAATTACGTGAGGACAAGACAAAGGCAGAGTGTCAAATATGCAATTTGAAACTGGCCTTACCACAACAGCACCTCAAGCTTGAGAAATCACCTGAGTTCTGTAAGTAGAACGAGCTGCTTTTCTCCGCCATTTACACGTGATCAAAATGTGCACTTAATTTTCATGGAAAATAACGTGACTTGCGAATAGGCTACGACAGTTAATGACAGAGTAAAAACGTAGCCTACTGTAGCCCAGCCTAATAATAATGTGTTTACATAGGTACATCCCCAGGTATGGCGTTCGCAGCCATCAACAGCCCCCTCTCTCCGAAGCTCATGGTGTTCGGACCAGCCCTACTTATTAAATGTATACTCTGTTTGAGTTCATCTCCCTCAAAAAGTAGTCCCCTTTAGAACTACGGTGAACGTCAGCTCAGCTGTGGCTAATTAGTTTCTATTGCAACCACACAACTGACAACAACAAACACTGACAGTCTGTCCTCTGGTGGCTCTTCCACTCGGTGAACACACACAGAGACCTTCGGAGTCCCGTTGACACCTCTTTCATCTGCAGATCTCACCACTGCTGCTGAAAACGGGCTAATCTCAACTAACCTCCTCATCTGGCTCTGGTCTCTCTCTTTGTCACGCCCCAAAATGTACATACACCCCTGACCTGAGACCAGCTGGTCTTCTGAATAGGTCAGATCTCAGAAATGGAATACATTGTTCATCTGCTATTTCATCACTATATTCACTTCTCAGACTTTTTTATGCGAGAAATCAACTGTGTAGAGGTCAAATATGGGCCGTTTTACTAAAAATGATGGCTAATTGCTTATTCTGTCCGACTGTGTGCCGGTCACCGTTCCTGGGTCACTGGACTACAGAGCTCCAGGGCCTGCAGCTCCCCTCCTCCTGCTAAATGGCCAGTGTGTGTGTGAGTGAGAGCTTGTTACGCCCGCAGTCTCTTACCACAGGTTCCACTTAATCTTATAATGGATATGTGTGTTGACCTGTGTTGGCCTTGACCAACTGCCACTTTGCTTGTTTAAAAGCCATGATGTCGCTCTCTCTACCCAGGGCTCGGTTTACACCTGTCACCATTTCTAGCCACTGGGGGACCATAGGCAGGCTGGGGGAACTCATATTAATGTTAAATAACCTCATAAAGGGACATTTTCATGCCATGGGACCTTTAACAACACGTAAAGTAACGTGTGTGTGTGTGTGTGTGTGTGTGTGTGTGTGTGTGTGTGTGTGTGTGTGTGTGTGTGTGTGTGTGTGTGTGTGTGTGTGTGTGTGTGTGTGTGTGTGTGTGTGTGTGTGTGTGTGTGTGTGTGTGTTCCAGCCGCGTGTTGATCTCTACAGATGTTTGGGCGCGAGGTTTAGACGTTCCTCAAGTTTCTCTGATCATCAACTACGACCTGCCCAACAACAGAGAGCTCTACATCCACAGGTACGTATCCCTCCACACAAAATAGTCCCATCTCCACAGGTACATATCCCTCCACACAAACTAGTCTCACCTCTACAGGTACATATCCCTCCACACAAACTAGTCCCACCTCCTCAGGTACGTATCCCTCCACACAAACTAGTCCCACCTCTACAGGTACGTATCCCTCCACACAAAATAGTCCCATCTCCACAGGTACATATCCCTCCACACAAAATAGTCCCACCTCCACAGGTACGTATCCCTTCACACAAACTAGTCCCACCTCCACAGGTACGTATCCCTCCACACAAACTAGTCCCATCTCCACAGGTACATATCCCTCCACACAAACTAGTCTCACCTCTACAGGTACATATCCCTCCACACAAACTAGTCCCACCTCCACAGGTACGTATCCCTCCACACAAACTAGTCCCACCTCTACAGGTACGTATCCCTCCACACAAACTAGTCCCACCTCCACAGGAAAGTGAAAGGGAGATGATAAATTCTGCCACTATTTGATCGATAATATAAATTCAGTTTTGAGTCCAAAGTGAACCTGATTAAAATATTTAAAGACAGTTTCAGTTGTTTAAATGGTGGGTGGGGCTTAGTGCCTGGGGGCGGGGCTAGGACAGCCTGTTTCCAGCCAGCAGGGGGCGTCTGACAGCTGATTGGTGTGTCTGTAACCCTCCAGGATTGGCCGGTCGGGGCGGTACGGCCGTAAGGGCGTGGCCATCAACTTTGTGAAAAATGACGACATCCGGATCCTAAGAGACATCGAGCAGTACTACTCCACGCAGATCGACGAGATGCCCATGAATGGTACGGCCAATCACACGCTGCCTTTTCACCTGACACACCTCTCTGTCCTCTGATTGGCTGCTGACCCATTTGTTTTCTCTCCCCAGTGGCCGATCTGATCTGACCTGGATGACATCACATCGGAGTCCCGCCCATTTGACTTACTGTTTCCTGTCTTCTTTTTTTAAAAGAGTGTTTCTTAATTTGCTGAAAACGACTGTACGTCTCATTTTGTAAATAAAGTTGTTTTGGTTCCACGTCAGTTTGTTGTCCTTCTCTCCAATGGACTCACGTCCTGTAGTTTATATAATAATCATCTTCAGACTCATGTCCTGTAGTTTATATCCACAGCGTTCCCAGATCTCCGTCTCCTTCCTCTCTCTGTGTTGGCGTTCTAACCTCCGGCTGATGTGTGAGGACTATGGTTAACTGCTCCTCAGATCTCTGCAGGGTAAATCCAGACAGCTAGCTAGACTATCTGTCCCTCTGACCAAAACTACTTTTGAACGTCCACATGTTCCACCAGAACTAGTTCCTTCCTGAGACTATTTAGCAGAGGCACCGTGGCTCCGTCCGGAGCTTAGCCCCGCCCACGATGATTGTGATTGGTTTGGAGAGATGTCAATAAACCAGAGCATGTTGTCCTCACATCCAGGAATGTTGTGTGGACTAGTCAGACCCTCCTCCAGCGTGCTGTGGAGGAAGGTCTGTCTATAGGAGACTACATGATGAAACCCTGAGTCCCAGCTGTCTGAAGATAAGAGATGTTCTCATACCACGTTTCCTTCCTGATACCCATCAGTACTACACTACCGATCAGGACTACGCTACCGATCAGGACTACGCTACCGATCAGGACTACGCTACCGATCAGGACTATGCTACCGATCAATACTACGCTATGCACTATGCTCCTCCTGGGTCAAAACTGACAAAGTATAATTTATCACCCAATTCTGTTTTACACCTTCTAGACGTCGTTCCAGCTCATTAAAACTAGTTTTACACTTATTTTTGTAATTTATGGTGAATCAACTTCATTTACATGAAATAATACCTTATTTTGGGGTAAAATAAGCATAAATTATGAATTATTTTCATTATAGTTGAGATCAGATGAACCTATGTTTGTGGATAATCACTGACTATATGTTCGTGATTAGTCAGGATATGGTTTGAAACCATTTTATTATTTTTAATGGCAGCCAATGATCCCACCTGGTGTCTTCCTGGTAAAGAGGGACCTGGTCTGCTTTGCGTGTTTATAAAGCAAAGACGATTATACTGGGAAGCATATTTCGTGATCACAGCACGACAACGGTAGGGAGTAGTATGAAAAGCAGAAAATCAGCGTAGGGAGGTTGGTCGGGGGGGTGTGACGGTTCCTTTCCCCGTTATTCTTTTCCTAACCTCAACCGTCCCGTTGTTGTGGCGTCTCATGTTGCGTGCCACAGAGACCGCGGATCGTGTCCCTGCGCCCGGGGACCGCATCCCCGTGTGGCGGTCCGTCCCGTTGTTGTCGCGGGCGTGTGGCGTTTAATTTCCCCGTAGAAGTTCGTAAAATGGTAACGGTTGAAATTCGTGACCTATACACGAAATAAACGAGAAAATCGTGACCTGTACACGTATCAATAAATAAAAATAACGTGACTATTTACGAACTGGCGTGAGACCGGGTTGTTTTATCCAACTTCATTCCAACTCATCACAACTAGTTTTACAGCTGTTGGATTATGGGCTGTGCTTCAACTAGCGGAGCGTAGCGCAGCGATCGCCAACAACCTCAGATGGGTCGGCACGTGGCAGGTGGTGCGTCTGGTTCAGAGCGAGTCCTGGAGGACTGTAGTGGTGCGTCTGGTTCAGAGCGAGTCCTGGAGGACTGTAGTGATAGTGGTGCGTCTGGTTCAGAGCGAGTCCTGGAGGACTGTAGTGGTGCGTCTGGTTCAGAGCGAGTCCTGGAGGACTGTAGTGGTGCGTCTGGTTCAGAGCGAGTCCTGGAGGACTGTAGTGGTGCGTCTGGTTCAGAGCGAGTCCTGGAGGACTGTAGTGATAGTGGTGCGTCTGGTTCAGAGCGAGTCCTGGAGGACTGTAGTGGTGCGTCTGGTTCAGAGCGAGTCCTGGAGGACTGTAGTGGTGCGTCTGGTTCAGAGCGAGTCCTGGAGGACTGTAGTGGTGCGTCTGGTTCAGAGCGAGTCCTGGAGGACTGTAGTGATAGTGGTGCGTCTGGTTCAGAGCGAGTCCTGGAGGACTGTAGTGGTGCGTCTGGTTCAGAGCGAGTCCTGGAGGACTGCACGTTTGGGTTGGGGGGGTAAATCAGTCTGTCGCTGAATGCAGCAGAACTTCATGTTATTACCCAGTTTGATAGCGAGTCAAAACACAAAAAGAACATGAATAAAGTACTTTAAAGTAGATTTTCTTCAGTTATAAATTACGTACGTAGTTAAGGACGGAGGGAGAGAGAGAGAGAGACGGAATATATATGAAAATATGTTGTCTAAATAACCATGAGTGTAATAGTGTAACATATGAGGTGTTATGTCACTAATAAAAAGTGACTTAAAAAAAACTAATCCACGAACACGTCAGGATCTGCTGTAGGCTCGTTAGAGATGAGTCAGGTCTGCACAGAATCGATCACCGCCCAATGCATGCTGGGTAGATTTGTGTGCGACTTGATCCCGACTTGCTCTGACGTCACGCACACGTGGTCAACAATGACCTCATGAGATCACCACGGCCGCAGGTTTGAGACCCAGGCAGCGCAGTTGCTTTTCACCGACTGTGGACCCAGGGGCATGCTGGGAAACGCCGGCCTCTCAGCTGATCTAACAGCTGATTGGTTCAGAATCGACTCAACATGATGACGTTTTATATCAACTTTTTATTGCTTTGAATCAGAGGGATTTTAACTGCTATGTGTCTGATTTAAAGGCTCATTCTGGACAGAACGCATGTTGTGAAGCTGATAGTTACGTTTAGAAGTCAGAGAGACTAAATCTGTTCAGATTACAGATCAATTAATTAGGGTTAGGGGGATTAATTAAAATCAGCACCAGATCATCTACAGTCTGTTAATTAAAATCAGATTACAGATCATCTACAGACTGTTGTTGATTAAAATCAGCAACAGATCGCATGTTTACAGCTACTCTGTCATAATTTAAACATCTGGAGACTGCTGGATCAGCTGGGATCTGTCCAACCCCCCCCCCCCCCCCGCGCTCTTGTCCACTTTACAGGCGAGGAGCAGTTCATCTCCAACGAGCCTGATGTGTTTCCGTCTGGACATTCAGACCAAATCAGACAAGACTGAAGTCTTGTTAGTACATCAGCCAATGGGTGCGCTCCCTCCAGCAGCCAATGGGTGCAGCACGAGGGTCGTTAAACAGCAAACAGACTTCAGACTGGCGTCACTTTTAAATCAGATTTTATTTCCAACACAAATGTTAAATCAGAAGGAGAAAACAACGATACAAACTGTTTTACAGTCAAAATAAACAGGAAGTAAATACAAATATCAGTTTGGTCTCTTTTTAAGAAGTTTCACATCAAATCAGAGATGTTCACAAGTAATTTTTTGGAAGTCCAAGTCAAGTCTCAAGTCTCTGGCCATCTGATCGGTCCCTAACACTGTATTGTTAAATCTTATGAATTCAAAGCATGTCCTGTAGCTACCATCCAGACAGTACAGTATCAAAATCAGTTGTGGAATAAATGTATGGGGTCTACTTAACACATCCCTCTAGCCCTCTGACCTGGTGAAATATTAACCTAAGGCTGTCACATCTTATGGATACAACTGTAAAGATACAATGTGCCTTGTTACCTGTGGTGATATATGCTAAATGTAACGTCTCTTTCACTCAAAAAAATGTCTAATGTCGAAGTGGAAATCAAGAGAATAGTGACAGCACCACACCAGTTACAGAACAACATGCATCTCAGGGTCAGTCCAAATTACGCACAATAAGCAGTTTGAACTCACTGATGTAATGCCATTTATTTATTTTCTAAGTGTTAGTAGGCTCAGTGTAACTGAGTCCAGTGTGAGGGAGATCCGACTCAGAGGAGGAGAGGTTAGCGAGGCCAGCGTCTCCACGGCAGGTGATCCACTGCGCCACGCATGGATGAAATAATGAAATAGTAAATAGGACTACAGCAACAGAAATATGTGCAGAATCAAGACAGTCAAGACGGCCCAGTGTTTGGTGGACCAGGTACACCTTGTTCACTTAATAGTCTACAAATCATCCACGGGATCAATTGCGCATCACATGAGTTTGCCCCCCCCGACACAGCGTTTGTTCCTGGGGAGATGGATCCGTGCGTCCCGCCTCCTGTGTGCCATGGATGTCTGAGCTTCAGCAACTACTAACTATAACGATACAATGTGCCTGTTCCCAGCATTAGCACTTAGCGATGGTTAGTGTTACACACTGAAACTGTGTCACTGTGTTTAAGGGTACTGCACCCCAGAACCTTTATTAATTAACCCAGGTTCCCCCAGGGACGTGAAGAGGGGTACCCCGCCCTGTTGACACGTGCTGCTACCTGCCTGTTTTCTACCGGTATATTTGGGCTGCTACAGACGTTATGAAACTAAATGGTAGACCAGCACCAGGCTGGGAAGACTGAATCTGCAATAGGTAAGCATCTTGGTGTGAAGAAATCAACTGTGGGAGCAATTATAAGAAAATGGAAGACATACAAGACCACTGATAATCTCCCTCGATCCGGGGCTCCACGCAAGATCTCACCCCGTGTGGTCAAAATGATCACAAGAACGGTGAGCACAAATACCAGAACCACACGGGGGGACCTAGTGAATGACCTGCAGAGAGCTGGGACCAAAGTAACAAAGGCTACCATCAGGAACACACCACGCTGCCAGGGACTCAAATCCTGCAGTGCCAGACGTGTCCCCCTGCTTAAGCCAGTACATGTCCCGGCCCGTCTGAGGTTTGCTGGAGAGCATTTGGATGATCCAGAAGAGGATTGGGAGAATGTCATATGGTCAGATGAAACCAAAATAGAACTTTTTGGTAAAAACTCAACTCGTCGTGTTTGGAGGAGAAAGAATGCTGAGTTGCATCTAAAGAACATCATACCTACTGTGAAGCACAGGGGGGGGACATCATGCTTTGGGGCTGTTTTTCTGCAAAGGGACCAGGACGACTGATCCGTGTAAAGGAAAGAATGAATGGGGCCATGTATCGGGAGATTTTGAGTGAAACCTCCTTCCATCAGCAAGGGCATTGAAGATGAAACGTGGCTGGGTCTTTCAGCATGACAATGATCCCAAACACACCGCCCGGGCAACGAAGGAGTGGCTTCGTAAGAAGAATTTCAAAGTCCTGGAGTGGTCTAGCCAGTCTCCAGATCACAACCCCATAGAACATCTTTGGAGGGAGTTGAAGTCCGTGTTGCCCAGCGACAGCCCCAAAACATCACTGCTCTAGAGGAGATCTGCATGGAGGAATGGGCCAAAATACCAGCAACAGTGTGTGGAAACCTTGTGAAGACTTACAGAAAACGTTTGACCTCTGTCATTGCCAACAAAGGGTATATAACAAAGTATTGAGATGAACTTTTGTTATTGACCAAATACTTATTTTCCACCATAATTTACCAATAAATTCATTAAAAATCCTACAATGTGATGTTCTGGATTTCTTTTCTCATTTTGTCTCTCATAGTTGAAGTGGACCTATGATGAAAATTACAGACCTCTCTCATCTTTTTAAGTGGGAGAACTTGCACAATTGGTGGCTGACTAAATACTTTTTTGCCCCACTGTATATGGGCCAATAAAAGAAAATAGAAATACATGAATAGATTTAGATTTAAAAAGCAATAATTGCATGAAAACATGTTGTTGACGAGTCTCGAAGCTCGAGTCTGAAGTCTTTTGGGTCGAGTCCGAGTCAAGTCTGAAGTCAGCTGTTTGTGCAACTTAAGTGCGACTTGAGTCCGAGTCTCAGATTCGGACTCGAGTCCCCATCTCTGCATCAAATATCAGAAGATAAAAACAGGATGAAACCGGTTTAACATGCAGGTAATACGGAAACACAAGGGACCCAACACGTTCACAAACATCATGTTTAATATATTTATATGTTGATGTATCTTCGATTTATAACTCGTTATTTCAAACATTTACAAAAATATTATCTCATTAAACTGGAACTTTAAACTTTAAACTTTCTGTGGCAGCCAAATCGTAGCGGCTTCGACACTAAAGCCTCAAAGAGCTTCTTACGCATCGAAAGATTTAAACAATATCGTACCGTCCATGTTAATATATAGAGCTTTCAACGCTTCTTAGAGTCAAGGACCAGAACTCACACGCTTGGAAGTTAATTTCCAAATCCCAAAACTAACTCAATACTATATTATTTTGGGAAACTAACTTAGATTCATGTATTTTATATTGAAACGTGTTTAGATATAATGTCTTTATTAAGAGCTAGACGAGTTAGAAAAGTTCTGAATGAAAGCTACGGCCTGAGTGTTTTACATGAATGAACGTCCGTTACATTCGAGTTGATCCAAAGCTAGTTCAGCTCCTCAGAACTCGCTCAGCTTTCTCACTGTGTTAACTATACGCTGGTGTGTTACTCGGCGACCGTCGGCCAGAAGCTGTTGTGATGCGTTTAATGTCACCGCTGAGAAAGGAAACGGCAGCTTCATCTTTGGAGACAAAGAGGACGATGCAACAGCAGAAAGAAACTGACCGACGGCCAAGAGAAGGGCGACAAAAAAATGTTGAAGCAACATAAACATTAAAGGTGACCTATGAGTCCCTGCATGGTCTCACTAATATTAAAAGGTGCTCTATGAGTCCCTGGATGGTTTCAGCGTGATTTAATTTTTGTCTCAAATGGTAGTCATCTCTACTGGATCTGCTAGCTGCCTGGTCCCTGAACTCACCGTGAAACAGCCGGTCTCAGGAGACCACACAGGGGTCGTAAAGGTCAAACACTAGAGGCACAGGCTGGGCACCAGAATACAACAAACCACTCCAGCCAATCACTGACAAGATGGTTGGGGGGGGGGGGTGGGGCTTAGTGACAGTTACACGTACTGTATACTAGCCCCATCCAAGGTGGCGCACCAGGTTTGCCAGTTCATTATGTCAAAATGACGTAATATCCTGCCGGAGTGCGAGCAGAGGTCTCTTTTTTTTTAGCGGCATGCGACAAAGCAGAAACGGGAGGCCTGAACGAGCTCGAGGACAACGTGATGCCAGGACTCTCAGAGTGACTGCAGGTCTCTCTGGTAAACTTACTGGGGTAAGATGAGCTCTTTATGGTGAATGAAAGGCTTGATCCCACCAAGTAGCTCATCCAATCAGATCCAAGCATTGACGTCAATGCTGCTGCCAGTTCTGTCGTTGTTTACCTTTTTCTTCTTCTAGTCCGTAGAAACAGCATCGTCAGCAGCCTTTCCTCATTAGCAACCCCTCTGTTCAAGAGAAGACTGCAGGTAGTGTCGCGACCACCAGCGCGGGTATAAATAGTCACGGTGATCCCATGACGTCACATTTGCACGCGCCAGCTGGGCTGCGTCTAGTATATCGGAGCCTAGGGTCAGTTAGTCATGATGGGGGGAGGGGCGAGCTTGCTCTGTTGTTTGGTATTTACCTGGAACGTCAACAGAAGTGACCACACAGGAACCCATATTGCACCTTTAAAACAAGTGAGGAATGGTTAAGAAGACGTGGAGAGGACTACGGCAGCGTTCAGCTTCGGCAACGAAGAGGATTGAAAGAAAAGTTGGAGTCCGGGTCAGTTCTGCTGAGAAAAGAGTGGTCCTTCAGCAGAAACTCTGAAAGACACACGCGGATAAGCTGTGGTTTCATCTTGTCTGTTTTCAGCAGCTAAAATAAACACAAAAATAATTTTTACTGCTGCCATTCAGCATCCACTACGCACGTACCGCACTATATATATACTTCTTTATTTATTTATGGATCCCATTTAATCCCCACGTCAGCTGGAGACATATTTCAACCTTCATGGAGTCAGCTAACGTTAAACGTGACCCGAGAGTCGTGTTAACGCTCATAAAGAACTTTACTCACCGACGTAGCTCGCTGTGTGCACAGAAACTACAGCTGCTCAAAATCTCATATATATATATATATATATATATATATATATATATATATATATATATATATATATATATACATATACATATGTATATATATATATATATATATATATATATATATATATATATATATATATATATATATATATATATATATATATATACATACATATACATATGTATATGTATATATATACATATGTATATGTATATGTATATATATATATATATATATATATATATATATATATATATATATATATATATATATATATAAAATACATATATATGTATTTATTGTTGGTTGAGAGAAAATATCTTTAGAAAACTGCACTTTAAAATGTAAATGTTTTAAATGTTGTTCTCTTTTAGTTCTGCTTTTATATCCAAGTCAATGTTTAATCTGTTCAGTGAAGTTATAAATGAGTTCCTTTCATTAGTTGAGAGCACTTTAATATGTGTTTGTTTATCATTAAGTTATATCCTTATCGAGATGTTGCAGTTCTAAGAGAGAGAGTTTGTTTGTTGTCATGGTTACAGTCAACATTCAGACAAACTGAAGTCTCGGAGCATTAGCGTCAGAACTTACAATGACATGAACAAAGAAGCTGTGGAAGCTACAGGAAGTGAGCAGATAGCGAAGCAGCCAATCACAGGAGGAGCAGAGCATGCTGGGAAGCGACTACAGGTTGCGTCGGAGGAACCAGATCTCGTTCCGGCGCCGGGCCACGCCCGGGTTCTCGTAGACCGCCACCATATAGCCGTCTGTGTGGACGTCTGCTCCAGAGCCCAAAATCTCCCACAGCATGGCGATCTGAGCGCTCAGCGTCTGCTCCGTGGTCGTCCCGAAGAACGTCCTGACAGCCAATCACAGAGCAGAAACACATCAACATACTGACAGCCAATCACAGAGCAGAAACACATCAACATACTGACAGCCAATCACAGAGCAGAAACACATCAACATACTGACAGCCAACCACAGAGCAGAAACACATCAACATACTGACAGCCAATCATAGAGCAGAACAGCAACAATAACTTTATTATACGCCAATATTTACAGAAACTCAGACGGGACGAAAGGAAGGGTTCAGTTTGACTGAAATAATGACTCAAACTGATTAATAATGGATTATCTAAATAGGCTGAGATTGATTTAATAATTGATGACTGATCCATTCATCTTTGTGTCAGGATTTCTGCAGCCTAAAAAGGATAACCAATCAAAGCTTTAGATCGCTGCGGTTCTGACCTGGCGACAACTCTGATTGGCTCTCGGTAGACGATGGCGATGTCGGGGTCGGAGGGTTGGGGAGGATCCGGCTGGAACTCTGCCGGCAGGAAGATGGACGTCTGGACGTCTTTCTCAAACGTGTTTCCGTCCGGCGTGATGCGAATGTGATTTATCACCGGCACTGTCATCCCCAAATATCTGCCTACAGAAACGATCAATACACACTGATCAATACTGACTGTCATCCCCAAATATCTGCCTACAGAAACGATCAATACACACTGATAAATACTGACCGTCATCCCCAAATATCTGCCTACAGAAACGATCAATACACACTGATCAATACTGACTGTTATCCCCAAATATCTGCCTACAAAAACAATGAATACACACTGATCAATACTGACCGTCATCCCCAAATATCTACCTACAGAAACGATCAATACACAATGATCAATACTGACTCTTGTCCCCAAATATCTGCCTACAGAAACGATAAATACACAGTGATCAATACTGACTCTTGTCCCCAAATATCTGCCTACAGAAACGATAAATACACAGTGATCAATACTGACTCTTGTCCCCAAATATCTGCCTACAGAAACGATCAATACACACTGATCAATACTGACTGTTATCCACAAATATCTGCCTAAACACACGATCAATACACACTGATCAATACTGACTGTCATCCCCAAATATCTGCCTACAGAAACGATCAATACACACTGATCAATACTGACTGTCATCCCCAAATATCTGCCTACAGAAACGATCAATACACACTGATAAATACTGACCGTCATCCCCAAATATCTGCCTACAGAAACGATCAATACACACTGATCAATACTGACTGTTATCCCCAAATATCTGCCTACAAAAACAATGAATACACACTGATCAATACTGACCGTCATCCCCAAATATCTACCTACAGAAACGATCAATACACAATGATCAATACTGACTCTTGTCCCCAAATATCTGCCTACAGAAACGATAAATACACAGTGATCAATACTGACTCTTGTCCCCAAATATCTGCCTACAGAAACGATAAATACACAGTGATCAATACTGACTCTTGTCCCCAAATATCTGCCTACAGAAACGATCAATACACACTGATCAATACTGACTGTTATCCACAAATATCTGCCTAAACACACGATCAATACACACTGATCAATACTGACTGTCATCCCCAAATATCTGTCTACAGAAACGATCAATACACACTGATCAATACTGACCGTCATCCCCAAATATCTGCCTACAGAAACGATCAACACACACTGATCAATACTGACCGTCATCCCCAAATATCTGCCTACAGTAACGATCAATACACACTGATCAATACTGACCGTCATCCCCAAATATCTGCCTACAGAAACGATCAATACACACTGATCAATACTGACCGTCATCCCAAAATATCTGCCTACAGAAATGATCAATACACACTGATCAATACTGACTGTCATCCCCAAATATCTGCCTACAGAAATTATCAATACACACTGATCAATACTGACTGTTAACCCAAATATCTGCCTACAGAAATTATCAATACACACTGATCAATACTGACCGTCATCCCCAAATGATGATTGTTACCTGCAGAGTTTTCTTTGCAGATGAAGCGCATCAGCTTCATGAAGCCCATCGAGATGCTCTGCTCGTACAGATCTTCTCCTTTAGTCACACTGGCCCAGTGACCGGCAGGAACGCAGCGCTCCTCGTACAGAACCTCTCCCATCTGAGACACACAGACATTTATACAGAACCTCTCCCATCTGAGAGACATTTATACAGAACCTCTCCCATCTGAGAGACATTTATACAGAACCTCTTCCATCTGAGACAGACATATATACAGAACCTCTCATCTGAGAGAGACATTTATACATAACCTCTCCCATCTGAGAGACATTTATACAGAACCTCTCTCATCTGAGACATTTATACAGAACGTCTCCCATCTGAGAGACATTTATACAAAACCTCTCCATCTGAGAGACATTTATACAAAACCTCTCCATCTGAGACATCACAGACATATATACAGAACCTCTCATCTGAGAGAGAGACATTTATGCATAACCTCTCCCATCTGAGAGACATTTATACAGAACCTCTCTCATCTGAGACATTTATACAGAACATCTCCCATCTGAGAGACATTTATACAAAACCTCTCCCATCTGAGACATTTATACAGAATCTCTCCCATCTGAGATAAAAACATGTATACAGAACCTCTCTCATCTGAGAGACATTTATACAGGACATTTCCCATCTGAGCGACATTTATACAGAACCTCTCCCATCTGAGAGATAGAAACATTTATACAGAACCTCTCCCATCTGAGAGATAGAAACATTTATACAGAACCTCTCTCATCTGAGAGACATTTATACAGGACCTCTCCAATCTGAGACACATTTATACAGAACCTCTCCCATCTGAGAGACATTTATACAGAATCTCTCCCATCTGAGCGACATTTATACAGAACCTCCCCCATCTGAGACATTTATACAGAACCTCTCCCATCTGAGAGACATTTATACAGAACCTCTCCCATCTGAGCGATAGAGACATTTATATAAAACCTCTCCCATCTGAGAGACAGAGACAGAGAGTCTGTTAAAAGTCTATAAGTGTCTTTTGCGGTCTGTTAGTCTAGAGACTAACTTTTAGAGTGTGTTCAGTCTTTACCTTCTCATGGCAGGACACTGGGGTGAAGGGGATTGGCTCCCTCTGCTGGTTGTTGCGGGTCATTTCCTGGATGGGTCCAGTCATGTCTTCAACACAGATACAGGAAGTTAAAACATGAAGCTAACGGTCAGCTGACTAGGAAGTGCTCCACCTCACACAATGGGAGTTGCTGCTCTATAGTTGCCTCCATGGCTTATGGTGTTTTCCCATCACATGGTACCTGCTCGACTCGCCTCTACTCTCCTTTTTTGGTTTTCCATTATGAAAAAAAGTCCCTGGTACCTGGTACACAACACACACACAAACACACACACATGGTCCTGTCGCGATAGTCAATAAATCAATTAATCGCACGATAAAAACAATGAGCTTGATAATTTTTCCGGCCATGATAATTTCCATTTGCATGCTTGTTTGTTTTCCTTGTCTCTCTCTCTCCCTCTGTCTCTGTCTCTCCCTCTGTCTCTCTCTCTGTCTCTCTCTCTCTCCCTGTCTCTCTCTCAAAGAGACTGGAGGACCACTCTCGGTTCCTTAGCGTAACAAGGAGTGAACCCTCTTGTCAGTCTCATGGTCTTTGTCTAGGGAGGCGGAAGTCCAGGCGGAGAGACAGAGAGAGCGGCTAGTTGAGAGTTGGAGCAGGGTTTCCCGCAGCACTGTGCAGTTAAGGCACCGTCAAAAAAAAAAGTATATGAGTGATAGCCGCCGTGTTACTCAGCGTCCTGTTTTTCTCCCTTTTACGCCAAACCACACGGCTGACAACCTGCAGGTGGAGGCGCTGGAGACAGGCTCGGACAAACGCCACGGCTGCTGTGGACTTGTGTCAGTCTCGCAAGTGCTTTCAGGAAAGTGGCTGCATGTGTCTGACAATGCACAGAGCATCAACGGTACAAGCCTCCAGCTGTCTGCGTGTCAGAGGCTCCCGGACGGTGAACTGAGACTCTGTTACCTGCTTGTCAAAAATCACCACTTACCAGCTAATGAATTAGTCTGAGGTAAACAACAGCTATCAGTAAACAGAAGAACAGACGTGGTGGCTGGTGTGTGTGTGTGCGCCAGTGTTTGTGTTTGTGTGTGTGTGTGTGTTCTTTAGAAAAGTTGTTTGACAGATGAAATACGCTCGGAGTCGGACGGACACAAACATTATATTCAAGCGCAACTCTCAGGCTATGTTTTCATTTTGAAAACGCAGTTTGAGACAAACGATCTCGGTCCACACAAGAGTTTTATCTCCAGCAGCAGAACCAATCAGTGTCCATATTAACAGATCACATGACCATTCACACACAAAGGGCATTACTGTCAGACAATCTGAACAACAACGGTGAAAAGTAAGAGCAGGGAGTTCCTTTCTTGGAGCGAGCCTGTAAGCTACACCGCCTTTGTCTGGGCCAACAGTTAGCAGCTGAACGCACCGCCTACAGCTGACGGCCACGTACCACCTACAGTACGTTCTGTGTCTGCGTGAGAGGAAACAACTCTCCATACCAGCAGGCGGCAGTAGTCTATTGGTCCTTCAACAAGGGAAACATTGCTATGATACCCACAACAAACAGCGTTTGCTCGATCAGCGGCAGAACCGAACCGACGGCCTCTCTGCTTCACCCCCTGCCGGGAAGACAGCGGACCCCGGGAGACACCTCACCTTCTCCCGGGCCGGGAGACGGCTCACCGGCTCTCCTTCTCCCGGCCGTCATCCATTCCCTCGGCCAAGACGTCTCCCTAGGGTGGGAGCGGAGGGACAGTGGACCGCTGGCTAAGTTGCTACTTCCACCAGCGTTACGTATTCAGAATACATATTATGAGTAACTGTATTCTGTTACAGTCACAATTTAAATAGTTGGTACTTAGAATACAGTTACATTGTTGAAATCAATGGATTACATGACGATACTTCTCTATTTCACGAGTTTATTCACTCTCTGAATAAATTAAGGAAACTCCAGCATTTCCCAGAAGCCCCGATATGAAAACTAAACATGAGCTATTTGCGTGGTCAGTGATAGAGATGGAGCCGGACCAACAGAGCCAGGGCAGGAATGGGTTCTATCTGGGAAATTCAAACAGCATTTCACATTAAAGACAGAACAGGGAGAAGGAAATATAATGAGCAGTGCAGCCTCCAATCAGCGTCACATGACTCCACCTCCACCCTGGAGAAGCATCTTAAAGTCAGTTATTTAATTAGCCATTAGTCGTCTGCTGTAGTGTTACTGGTCACCTCGCTATGTTATCTCTCTGTTTTATATTTAGTAACTCTGGCCATAGCAACGTGCTGTCTTAGGATGTGACCAGAGCAAGTTGATGAAACAGGAAGTTGTTATATTTGACAGATTTAGGGGCCGGCCGGCCGGCTAGCACCAGCCACGGTTCAGAGAGAGGTCTAACGTTATGGCCTTCATATGAAATATCATGAAGACATGTTTATGTTAAAATAAATACACAAGTAAATATGTGTGTCTTGTTTTACGTTTGCCATCTTATGGACATAATAACAGAAATACTCCAATGTTCCACCCTGTTTCTAGAAGATTAAATCATGATTGTTGGCCGGTGTGACTTTGAGATTGAGAAGAGTCCTCTGTGTGCCTCTCAATGTTTGATTTTCTCACTACTGTTTTCAAGCTGAACAGCCAATCAGATGGACTGACTAAGCCCCGCCCCTCACAGTGTAAGCCCCGCCCCTCACCTGGAGGAACGGACACGTGGTGCGTGCTGGCGACCGCCTGCCAGTGCGTCAGCAGCCGCTCATCTTCATCCATTGGCTCTGGGTTGTCGGTGATGTCATCGTCCAGTTGCTCATCGTCCAATCCGTCGAGGTCTTCCAGAGAGATCAGCGCCATGGCAGCTGCAGCAGGAGGCCACCTTTAACAATCAGAGTACATTTATTTATAGAGCACCTAAATAAACAAATAATATGAAATCATTATTAAAACAGAGCAGCAGGTATCAGTAACAGACACATGTAGTACTGCAAGACTAGGAAACAGATCTGTGGACATACCTGTGTATAAATATATGCATAATATACATACATGTGTATAAATATATGCATAATATACATACATGTGTATATATGTATAATATACATCCATGTGTATAAATATATGTATAATATACATGTGTATACATATATGCATATTATACATAAATGTGTATAAATATATGTATAATATACATAAGTGTATAAATATATGCATAATATACATAAATGTGTATAAATATATGCATATTATACATAAATGTGTATAAATATATGCATATTATTAATGCTAACGTGTTTTAATGTGTCTTTATGTACTGTATATATATATATATACAGTGAGGAAAATAAGTATTTGAACACCCTGCTATTTTGCAAGTTCTCCCACTTGGAAATCATGGAGGGGTCTGAAATTGTCATCGTAGGTGCATGTCCACTGTGAGAGACATAATCTAAAAACAAAAATCCAGAAATCACAATGTATGATTTTTTAACTATTTATTTGTATGTTACAGCTGCAAATAAGTATTTGAACACCTGTCTATCAGCTAGAATTCTGACCCTCAAAGACCTGTTAGTCTGCCTTTAAAATGTCCACCTCCCCTCCATTTATTATCCTAAATTAGATGTACCTGTTTGAGGTCGTTAGCTGCATAAAGACACCTGTCCACCCCATACAATCAGTAAGAATCCAACTACTAACATGGCCAAGACCAAAGAGCTGTCCAAAGACACTAGAGTCAAAATTGTACACCTCCACAAGGCTGGAAAGGGCTACGGGGAAATTGCCAAGCAGCTTGGTGAAAAAAGGTCCACTGTTGGAGCAATCATTAGAAAATGGAAGAAGCTAAACATGACTGTCAATCTCCCTCGGACTGGGGCTCCATGCAAGATCTCACCTCGTGGGGTCTCAATGATCCTAAGAAAGGTGAGAAATCAGCCCAGGACTACACGGGAGGAGCTGGTCAATGACCTGAAAAGAGCTGGGACCACCGTTTCCAAGTTTACTGTTGGTAATACACTAAGACGTCACGGTTTGAAATCATGCATGGCACGGAAGGTTCCCCTGCTTAAACCAGCACATGTCAAGGCCCGTCTTAAGTTTGCCAATGACCATTTGGATGATCCAGAGGAGTCATGGGAGAAAGTCATGTGGTCAGATGAGACCAAAATAGAACTTTTTGGTCATAATTCCACTAACCGTGTTTGGAGGAAGAAGAATGATGAGTACCATCCCAAGAACACCATCCCTACTGTGAAGCATGGGGGTGGTAGCATCATGCTTTGGGGGTGTTTTTCTGCACATGGGACAGGGCGACTGCACTGTATTAAGGAGAGGATGACCGGGGCCATGTATTGCGAGATTTTGGGGAACAACCTCCTTCCCTCAGTTAGAGCTTTGAAGATGGGTCGAGGCTGGGTCTTCCAACATGACAACGACCCGAAGCACACAGCCAGGATAACCAAGGAGTGGCTCTGTAAGAAGCATATCAAGGTTCTGGCGTGGCCTAGCCAGTCTCCAGACCTGAACCCAATAGAGAATCTTTGGAGGGAGCTCAAACTCCGTGTTTCTCAGCGACAGCCCAGAAACCTGACTGATCTAGAGAAGATCTGTGTGGAGGAGTGGGCCAAACTCCCTCCTGCAGTGTGTGCAAACCTGGTGAAAAACTACAGGAAACGTTTGACCTCTGTAATTGCAAACAAAGGCTACTGTACCAAATATTAACATTGATTTTCTCAGGTGTTCAAATACTTATTTGCAGCTGTATCATACAAATAAATAGTTAAAAAATCATACATTGTGATTTCTGGATTTTTGTTTTTAGATTATGTCTCTCACAGTGGACATGCACCTACGATGACAATTTCAGACCCCTCCATGATTTCCAAGTGGGAGAACCTGCAAAATAGCAGGGTGTTCAAATACTTATTTTCCTCACTGCATATATACAGTACATATAGAGTAAGTAATATCTAGAGTATGTGATGATTGGTGCATACATAAACACACACACATATACATATATATATATATATATATATATATATATATATATATATATATATATATAAGTGCTGTCAGCATTAACGCGTTAATCGCGATGTGATTAATTTTTTTTTAATCGCATTAATCGCATGCCGCCATTTATTAATGTATGTGAACCTTCACTGGGCTGGGCGTGGTCCTAACAGGCTATTTTGACCCTTTGCAGCACCGTTACTTCTCATCAAGCTGCCACTTCCTCCCAACACATCCTGCTGCTGCAGGCTGCAGCATGATGGAGAAACACAGCAGACATGAAATCCTGAATGGAGCTTTTTATTTTCAGAAA
This sequence comes from Zingel zingel, assembly GCA_023566125.1. NCBI lineage: Eukaryota > Metazoa > Chordata > Actinopteri > Perciformes > Percidae > Zingel > Zingel zingel. The sequence continues at coordinate 43,695,833 of CM042317.1, forward strand.
CTCCCAGACGGCTCGGAGACAAGTCGAAAGCCATATGCACGTTGTGTAAAGCTGAATTAAAATATCACCGCAGCACGTCAAGCTGGAGCTACCAGCTACGAGCTAAGCATAGTAGTTCAGTTAACGTGATGCTAGCCAAATCCCAAAAAATGACTTCAGCTCTTGCTAAATGGGTGGCAACTAACGGCAGACCTGTCAGCAGGTAGAGGACTCGGGTCTTAAAGACGTACTACGGTTGGCGTGTTCTGACCCGTCTGGTCGGCGTGGGGGGGGGACAGCAGCCCCACACAGCCTGTATGACACAGAGAAAGCAGCCACACACACACACACACCGGACACACACACATACACACACATATACATACAGACACACACACACACACACACACACACACATACATACATACATACAGACACACACACACACACACACACACACACACACACACACACACACACACACACACACACACACACAGCCTGTAGGACACGGAGAAAGCAGCAACAGTGGAACTGCTGCAGGGTCCAAACTCTGTCTGATTAAGCGCTGATCTCTGGACCTCAGGGAGGAATCAACATTATTTAGGAGTTACTGAACACTAGACTGACTCTGGTGAGGAGAGGGAGTTTAGTTTTTAGTTCGGTTCTTGGAGGAATTGTGCAATAATGAGATTCATACATTCTTATTTTGTTTACAGAAAATAAATAATTACAAATCTTAAAGTCAAGTTCATAAAGTAACTTTCTTTGCATTCATTTGATTCCCAATCAAGATCCTCTGGTAAGAATGGCTTTCCATTGTTAATATGGACTTAAAAACATGTGATACAACATGTGATTAATCGCGATTAACCAAATTAATCGTCTGACAGCCCTAATATCTATATTATATACATATATATATATATATATATATATATATATATATATATATATATATATATATATATATATATAGTGTTTATAGACTATTATGGTCTGTCAGGATCACCATCAACAGATTATCGATGTAATCATTAACTTTAACACCCTCAGTCTCTGTTCACACGCAGCGGGACTAACAGACCCGACGGGGACCAGAACTGGACTAGAACAGGGTTTACTTAGTACGGAGAGGTTAGCACGGAGCGGCCTGCCTGCTGTTAGCACGGTTAGCACAGTTAGCACGGTTAACATCGTCAGCTCGGGTTCCAGCCCGGGTCTGGACCGGGTCTCACCTTGTTCTGGTCGCTGCTGTCCTCCAGGAGAGTCTCTGCTATCGAACTGTCCGTCAACACGACGACGACACGACGACGACAACAACAACAACAACAACACAGCTGCTGCTTCCGCCTTCACGACTCTTCAAAATAAAAGCCTGCAGAGCCTGTCCTTAAAAAAATAATAATCTTTATTTATAATAATAATAATAATAATAATAATAATAATAATAATAATAATAATAATAATAATAATAATAATAATAATAATACATTTTATTTAAAGGCGCCTTTCTCGGCACTCAAGGACACCATACAGGGATACATAAGATATTTAAAAACAGCAACAAATATAAATAAAAATAAAGAATGAAACAGAAACAATAGAAAGAGGCAGAGCTATTAACATCAAGTGGAATAGGCAGTTTTAATCACTTCTATTACTTATTTCCTCCTCTGACTGTTCTAATCTTAAAGCTCTCATTGTATATTTTCCTTCCATTTTCATTTCTTTTTCTTTTTCTTTCATCTTTATTGTATTTTTAATAATGATGTAAATCTGTATTTTTATTTGTAACCAAAAGCCAACAAGTGTCGAGAATTAGGTTCGGCTAAAAGCACTATGATACATCAGATGACTGTTGAAGTTTATCTATGTTTTTTTTTGTATCTGTCCCTATCTAAATACACCTTAAGTAAGTAACCCCAATAATGATGAATAGAAAAGTTCTTTATTTAATTTACATGACGATCGACAGACACTAAATTATTTTAGTTAAATAAATAAAAAGAATGAAATATAGTTTCAACATACAGTTACAGCTGATTCAAACACAGTTGTAATATTGTTGTGAAGTGAGAGGAAGTGACAGGAATTGACAGGAAGCTGTTCAGGTTATACTCTTTTATTGAACTAGCGTTTCAGATGACCACATTAACATTGTTTTTATTTCATTATTTCAATATTTATGACGTTTACACAAATAAAACCTGAATGTGTTGGGAACCAAACAAAGAAACGCAGGTTTAAAGTTTAATAAGTTGGGTTTATTTCCCCCAAAACAAATAAAGTTAAAGAGTTACAGCGATTTCCAGGAATAAAACAACAGGTTCAACTATCTGCAGATGGTTTCAAATCAACTTTATTTACAGTATCCTGGACAGGAGTCATGTCAGGAGCCCAGATGTAAAGGTACCCTGCACACATAGACAGTATATAAACTGGACCACCAGGTGCCGTTGGTCTGGACCATAGACGTATATAAACTGGACGGAGACCAGTGAAGTCTCTTTTCCGGTGATGGCTGAGCGTTACTGAGCAGCCTCCAACTGAGCTTGAAGACGTAGATGTGACGTGAGCAACCTGTCTGAAAGTTGGAAGTCTTCTGGTAGCTGTGCCAAGAGAAATCTCAATCATTCCCAATCTAGCAGAGACGGAGAGCGTAGGTATATGTAAGGAGATAACATAGGCACAGGCTAATTACTGATCACTAACATGATAGTTAACATTAGTAATTACACTTAAACAGCTAATGGAAGTCCAAACTGCCTGAGAGCTTCTCCTGTACTATACGGTAACTCCTCTACTATGAGACAGTAAGTCTCGTGGTTATGACCCAATCGTTAGCCTATTTTTATAACAACGTCTGCTACGGAGCCATAACGTGACCTACAAGGTAATGGAGCCTTTTATACATTGTCGTGTTTCTTTAGAAATAAACAACGGACAAATAGAGTCTTTAACCGCTTCAGATGTAAAGTTATTCTCTGTCAAAGTGACGTCAAAATGAATGGCAGTCAATGGGATGCTAACGGGAGCTGATGGCTTGGTAGCATCAGAATGACACCATAGAAAGTACGAGCTCTGAAGCGAAGCTTACTCTCTTGCCTGCACCACAGGGTACAGGGTACCTTTACACGCTTTACAGGGCTGGCCCCGTTTCTCTTTACCCTGAACACAGCTGACTTCAGGTACAACGCAAGCAGCTGTCCCATGCAGACATGCTCTGATGATACTGCGTTGTTGGGAGGGTGTCAGAGTAGAATAGATAGATAGATACTTTATTCATCCCAAAGGACATTTTAGGCATCCAGTAGCTTAGACCATAACACAACAAACACATATACACACATATATCACACATACATAAGAATAAAAATATAAATAAAAATCATCCACAGAAATGCAATGACCATGATAAGGTGCTATGGTAGAGTGTGTGCAATGGTGAAAAGTTAACAGTGCAGTAGAGTATTATTAAATAGTAACGATGACTATGAAATATTAAGGGTGCTGAGAAAGACAGGCTCATGCTGAGGAGTCCATTACTCCCCTCCCCCTTTGAATGATCAGGAATACCGGGAGGTCATCGGGGACTTTGTCAAACCACCTTCACATCAACGCCAGCAAGACTAAGGAGATGGTGGCTGACTTCCGCAGGAGGCCGCCTGGTACTACACCGGTTACATCCAGGGTGTCGACATCGAGATGGTGGAGACATACAAATACCTGGGTGTTCAGCTCAACAATACACTAGACTGGTCCATAAACACAGACGTCCTGTACAACAAGGGCTAAAGCCGTCTCCACCTGCTGAGGAGGCTGAGGTCCTTCGGTGTGTGCAGGACTCCATTAAAGACGTTTTATGACTCTGTGGTTGCGTCCGCTATCTTTTAGTAGCCTGCTGGGGAGCTGGGCGCACAGAGAGGGACATGAAAAGGCTAAACAGACTGGTGAAGAGGGCTAGCTCTGTTCTGGTCTGCCCTCTGGACACCATAGAGGAGGTGGGGAAGAGGTGGATGTTAGCCAGGCTGGCATCAATCATGGGCAACACCTCTCACCCCCTACATGAGACTGGGAGTTCCCTGAGCAGCTCCTCAGAAGCAGACTGCTGCACCCTCAGCGCTACCGCAGCTCCTTCATTCATCAGACTCTTTAATACAACATCATCATGTAGCACTGCTAGCTAATGCAACATCATCATGTAGCACTGCTAGCTAATGCAACATCATAATGTAGCACTGCTAGCTAATGCAACATCATCATGTAGCACTGCTAGCTAATGCAACATCATAATGTAGCACTGCTAGCTAATGCAACATCATCATGTAGCACTGCTAGCTAATGCAACATCATCATGTAGCACTGCTAGCTAATACAACATCATAATGTAGCACTGCTAGCTAATACAACATCATATACAGAGGTCTAGACCACTCTATAATTCACAGAGACCCAACAATCCCCCCAGGAGGTCTAGACCGCACTCTATCATTCACAGAGACCCAACAATCCCCCCAGGAGGTCTAGACCGCACTCTATCATTCACAGAGACCCAACAATTCCCCCAGGAGGTCTAAACCGCACTCTATCATTCACAGAGACCCAACAATCCTCCCAGGAGGTCTAGACCACACTCTATCATTCACAGAGACCCAACAATCCCCCCAAGAGCAAGACTTTGGTGCAACAGTGGCGAGGAGAACCTTCCTTTAAACAGACAGAGACCTCAGACAGACTTTGGGGTCCTGGTCCACTCTGTGGAGGAATCAGGAAGAATTAGCTCACATCATGTCTGCTCTCTTTCGGTTGTAAGTGAGTTATTTCCCTAAGAAAAAGAGTTCAAGTATCCCCAGATCTTGTTTACGAGTGAGGTTGAAATGGAGTATAAGATAAATAGGCGGTGTGGTCATCAGCAGTGAATCGGGCATCGTACCAGACCGTTTTGGTTCAGAGGGAGCTGAGCTGAAGGCAAAGTTTTATAATATAAAACCTAATAAAATATTAATTAGAGGTCTACGGTTGAATTCTGGTTTTACTTGGCAGCGTTCAGATGTGAGACTATACAGCCCAGTCTCACAGCAGTTCGTGAAATGGTCACGTTTTCTCGTTTTTTTCGTGGTGGCCAGCACAAACATTTTAACTAATGTATTTGAATGAGAAGCATATTTCGTGATCACAGCACGACTACGGTAGCGAGTAGTATGAAATGCCGAAAATCCGCGTATAGGGAGGTTGGTCGGGGTGGAGGATGGGTCAGACAACAGGAGACAAGAGACCGCGGAGCGTGTCCCAGGGTGTGACGTGTCCTTTCCCCGTTCTTCTTTTCCTAAACCCAACCTCCGTATAGATGCTCCCATTTTGTGCTGGCCACCACGAAAATGAGATAAACGTGTTCTTGTACACAAATCAATAGATTAAAAATGACGTGACAATTTCACGAACTGCTGTGAGACCGTGTTGGACTATACGTAAATGTATGTGAAGACGAGAAGAACGATGCTGGAACTCAACATACAGGTTTAAAGAAACCTTTCTGGATTAATACCATGAACCAGTCATATTATAATGTTAGTAACAGCTCACCTCTTTGCAGCAGAGGCTTGTTGACCTTTAAAATCAATGAGAAGTCATTTGACCGGTCACTCTTCAAGGACACAGGTTCAGATTCAGGTTCAGATTCTTCAGAGTCCAGTATCAGGATTGTTCTGTAAGACAGGAAGATCCACCTCTGAGCTTTGGTCTGGCTGTCCCGTTCCCCACACTGAGCAGTTGTTCTGTCTTCACACTGATCCATGCTGCTGAACTCATCCATTAATCTGGAGAGGAAACACAGCATCATTTCTCCTGCTGCTTCTCCACTCGTTGGCTCTGCTCGTCTCTATTACATCAGTTGAATACAGTCAGAGGAAGCTGCTGTAGTTCTACCATCAGTCCACTAGATAGAGCCACCAACACATGAACACACACACACACACACACACACACACACACACACACACACACACACACACACACACACACACACACACACACACACAAACATAATGATTACTAGAAGACCACACACACACACACACACACACACACACACACACACACACACACACACACACACACACACACACACACACACACACACACACACACACTAATGGGCCTTTAAAGCCTCTGGTCTGAGGGGAAATGTAGGACTTGAGTAAAGATGATTTTTGAATAAGTACTGAGTTAATGAGTAACAAAGTCAGTGTCCTCTGACTGATGTGGAGACACTTCCTCTTCCACACATCACTGCAACAGTAACAGAAGCACGTAGGTCACTGTATTTTATTCTGAAAGGCCCCAGAGGAAACAGTAGAGTTCTGTTGTGTCTGACTTTACGCTGGTGAGTGACGACGGTTTGTTTCCTGATAGCTGCAGAAAGGAAATAAATAGAGGCCGTCCTGTGACGGGATCCCACCAGCCAAAAGATTATAATCAAACACAGATCAGATCAGTGACACAGTGGACGAGGTACTCCAACTATTAATACTACGCGGTGAAAATATTCATGTTTATCGTCCTGCACAGTTACTAAAAGTACTTCATGTAGTAGCAGTGAGATAGCTGATTTAGCCCCTTTATCTGTTATACAGCATCATGTTTACTGCTGATCAGTGATTCTGCAGAGTAACATGCTGTCAGATGAACAGAGGACATTAACAAGTACAACAAGGTCTCCTTCTGAGATTAAAGGGAGTGTTCAGACAGGTCAACAGCTGGTTGAAAGACTACAAACATGGAGAGAAACAGACGGACTTCCTGCTTGTTCTCCTCTGGAATTTTAACGTCAACTTTCAACTTAATTATCCAGAATGAAATGTGATCTGCTACTGGCATCAAATCACATCAAGGGCCGTGACAAACATGCAATGTTAACAGCACAACACCAGATAATCAGCCTTTATACAACACCAGATAATCAGCCTTTATACAACACTAGATAATCAGCCTTTTTACAACACCAGATAATCAGCCTTTATACAACACTAGATAATCAGCCTTTTTACAACACCAGATAATCAGCCTTTATAAAACACCAGCTAATCAGCCTTTATACAACACCAGACACCCAGAGAGTGTGGTCTAGACCTACTCTATCTGTAAAGTGTCCTGAGATAATTCCTGTTATGATTTGACACTATAAATAAAATTGAATTGAATTGAATTGAATAATCAGCCTTTATACAACACCAGATAATCAGCCTTTATACAACACCAGATAATCAGCCTTTAGCACAGAGAACTCCAGTCTTCCCGTCAAACATGAAAAAATAAAAATTTTTATCTCAACGTTTTTGTTGCTTTTTAAATTTTTTAAATTTTTTGTCTTTTTTTGTGTGTTTTGGTCACATATTCCCCAAATGCCAGAAAAAGTGATTTTTTCATAATATGGGCACTTTAAACTGAAACAGAGGTAAACATCCTGTTGTGTGCGCTCTGCATTTTTATTAGCACAAGCCACCAACCCAGAGACACCAACCCAGAGACACAGCCACCAACCCAGAGACACCAACCCAGAGACACAGCCACCAACCCAGAGACACCAACCCAGAGACACCAGCAACCAACCCAGAGACACCAACCCAGAGACACAGCCACCAACCCAGAGACACAGCCACCAACCCAGAGACACCAACCCAGAGACACAGCCACCAACCCAGAGACACCAACCCAGAGACACAGCCACCAACCCAGAGACACCAACCCAGAGACACCAGCAACCAACCCAGAGACACCAACCCAGAGACACAGCCACCAACCCAGAGACACAGCCACCAACCCAGAGACACAGCCACCAACCCAGAGACACAGCCACCAATCCAGAGACACAGCCACCAACCAGAGACACAGCCACCAACCTAGAGACACCAACCCAGAGACACAGCCACCAACCAGAGACACAGCCACCAACCCAGAGACACAGCCTCCCAGAGACACAGCCACCAACCAGAGACACCAACCCAGAGACACAGCCACCAACCAGAGACACAGCCACCAACCCAGAGACACCAACCCAGAGACACAGCCACCAACCAGAGACACAGCCACCAACCCAGAGGCACCAACCCAGAGACACCAACCCAGAGACACAGCCACCAACCAGAGACACCAACCCATAGACACAGCCACCAACCAGAGGCACCAACCCAGAGACACCAACCCAGAGACACAGCCACCAACCAGAGACACCAACCCATAGACACAGCCACCAACCAGAGGCACCAACCCAGAGACACCAACCCAGAGACACAGCCACCAACCAGAGACACCAACCCAGAGACACAGCCACCAACCAGAGACACAGCCACCAACCCAGAGGCACCAACCCAGAGACACCAACCCATAGACACAGCCACCAACCCAGAGACACCAACCCAGAGACACAGCCACCAACCCAGAGACACAGCCACCAACCCAGAGGCACCAACCCAGAGACACCAACCCAGAGACACAGCCACCAACCAGAGACACCAACCCAGAGACACAGCCACCAACCCAGAGACACCAACCC
>CM042317.1:43709365-43721865 GCA_023566125.1 Zingel zingel
CTCCCTGAGTTTTAAGGCGGGTTTTAAGGACCTTCAGGAGATTTTGACCTGAGGAACATGTAGTGCTCTAAAAGTAAAAACTAAAATTTTATAATCAATTCTGTATTTTACTGGAAGCTAGTGGAGAGAAAATAAAATCGGAGTAATGTGTGCCCTTCTGTTTGTTCCCGTTAAAAGCCTAGCTGCTGCATTTTGCACCAATTGGAGACGGCTCAGAGAAAATTTGTTAAAACAAGTAAAAAGGGAATTACAATAATCTAACCATGAAGAAATAAAAGCATGCATGATCATCTCCATGGTAACTTTAGGCAGTATTGTTCTCAATTTAGAGATATTTCTCAAATGATAAAAGCAGTTTCTGACCAGCTGTCTAGAATGACCATCCAGAGACATCGATTGGTCGAACAATACACCAAGGTTTCTTAGGCTCAACTGGATGGAGGAGTCCAAGGAAGAGAGGTGGTGTTTAATTTGGGGTAGATTTTGTTCTGGAGCAATGATCAGAGTTTCAGTCTTTTTTGTATTCAGTTGTAAATAATTGTTATATAACCAAGTCTTAATGCATGACAGACGTTCCAATCAATCAATTAATCTACCAAACTCTGATTCTTTGAATGAGCAGTACAACTGAATATCATCAGCATAAAAGTGATAAGACACATTATTAAAATTACGGATTATTTCACCAAGAGGGCTAATATACAATAAAAACAAAAGAGGGCCTAAAACCGAACCCTTAAGAATTCCGTATGACAGAGGGGTCATTTCCGACAAAATGTTGTTAACAGACACACAAAATGATCTATCACTCAGGTAAGAGGTGAACCATTTAAGAACAGACCCAGAAAGCCCCATTTCATTATGTAACCGATTCAACAATACTGTATGATCCAATGTATCAAATGCAGGCGATAGGTCAAGTAAGATCAACACAGTGTACTGTCCAGAGTTTGATACTTTAAGAAGCGCAGTCTCAGTTGAATGGCATTGACAAAACATTGTGAAGTGTTGAAGGTGTTTTCTACATTCTATTGATCAGAAATTATCAGTGATGTTGAGTATAGCCTACAGTGTAATGGACCATCACAGTTCATGCATACATGTGAACCGCGGATTAATTGCAGAGTTTAACCTACATAGTGTAAAATGTGACACTATGTGAATGGGGCACAGCAGAAAGACGGAGCAGAGGTTTTCATGTGTTCTCCTATAGGCCTACACTTCATCAGGTGTTAAAACCAACTGTACCAAAACACCGAATTAGACTACTATTTAACGTGATGAGACGTTTTTAACTGGTAATGAAACTGTCTCAATTTAATACTGATGCCGTCAGACGGCTGCGCGGACGGACAGCAGTCGGAGCTCTGGAGAAGCTCTCTGCCCGTCAGCAGCGGTTTCTCGCTACACAGCCGGTCCCCCAGAGCAGCAGGATCACCGGGAGGGTCCGGTACAGCCTGAACCCTGCAAACGGAGATCCCAATTTGAGTAACTTCTGAGTGGGTCGGTCGGCCCATCTCGGGACCAGGCCGGCCGTTGCCAACTGGCCAAATGGTTAATATTTATTATTAATATAATAATAATAATTATTATTATTATTATAACCATAGTGAAATCATGCAAGCGATAAAAACCCGTTCTCTGGGCTGTCGGCCTGTAAAGACAATTTCTTTGTATATTAAAAAAAAAAAATCTGACTGGCCCACATTAAAAAAAATGGTCCGGCCCCTCTGGCATTTGCCACATGGCCTGAATAGACAGGTATCATCAGATAGACAGGTATCATCAGATAGGCCAGATGTCCCTAATTTAGGCGTCTCCTTCCTCTGTCTCTGTGTTGGCGTTCTATCCTCTGGTGGATGTGTGAGGACTATGGTCAACTGCTCCTCAGATCTCTGCAGGGTAAATCCAGACAGCTAGCTAGACTATCTGTCCAATCTGAGTTTTCTGTTGCACGACTAAAACTACTCTTGAACGTACACATGTTCCACCAGAACAAGTTCCTTCGTGAGACTATTTAGCAGCGCTGTGGAGGAAGGTATGACAATGCAAGACTAATCTGTTGATAACGGTGAATTACTGTGAGTCTGTGAAGTGAACTCTTCAGGGATTAAACTGTGAAGTGAACTCTTCAGGGATTAGTCCCTGAAGATAATAATAAGAAATAATAAGTCATCATCAGTCTGATTTCATGTTTCTGAAGAGTTCCCTGACATGATCAGTTTCTGACAGATTTAAAAACATCACTGATGTGTCAATCATCTCCGTTTCTGTTTTTAAATCTTTAATGTCTGATTTTTCCTTTCTTCTGCAGCTGAAAACCAAACTGCACTCTCAGATTTCATCAGAGTTTCATCAGACGGAGGATTTCCTCCAAAGGGGCCGTCGGCTGCTGCTGAGCATGTGCACAGCAGCAGGGAACTGTAACTCCAAACCAGATGAATTTAAATCCAAGTCCATACTAACCCAACATGTCACCCAGCATCAATCATCATGTCAGAGCTGTTGAGTCACTTTATCATCCCAGATGGGACCCTGGATCTGCAGTCAGGAGTGAGAGATAAAGACACATACAACACCCAAGTACAAACAACAAAATGACAACAATACAAAGACATGAAGTGCTAAAATATATCCTGTACATACAATATAAAACTACAGCAGCAATATACAAACAATGTCTACATTACATGCAGAGGAAACAAAGGAGTTATTACTCCTTAAGTGCTTGGGCCGGGGAACTCTGAATCTACGACCTGAGGGGAAGTATTTCAAACTCCGAGTGAAGGTTGGTGGGGTCTAATATAAAGAGAGTCTTGCAGAGTACTCGCCCCATTAATGGGGATTGTGGGACACTGATCACATTACCAGCAAGCTTCACCATACAGCTTTTCCTTCCCTGATGTTTAGGTTACCGTACTTCGTCTCCTTAGTCCGAAAAAGCAAAAAAAAAATGGAGTTACTTTCACCAAAATAATAGCGGAAGTTTGATTTGACAGCTAGCTTGTGAATTTCACCATCGGATCAATAAAGTCTTCTCTTTATCCACTTTAATACATCATAGAATATTCATAATATTTTGTATAATTAATATGAATGTGCAAAGTAACTAAAGCTATAAAAAATAGAGAAGTAAAACGTACAATAGGCAAGTAGGAGAACATGAAAATACTCAATTAAAAGTACCTTACATTGTATTGAAGTACGGCATTGTTGCAAAATGTTTAAAGCACTTGAATAAGAAATTCATGTTGTTTAGTTTAAAACACTCTAAAGGAAATGGTCAATTATAGTGTGATTAAAACTCACTATTTACATTATTTACAGTACTTGATTTAAAGCTGATATGTGAAAAGGTACACAACCTTATTTAACAGTAATTTAGTTTTACTGCGAACCGTCACAGGAAGTGCTTTTATTTTGAAGTAGGGTACACGGAAGTTGTCTGTTGTGTACTCTTGCCTCTTGCTAGCTTACTGAGATGCAACATGTCCGTCCACCTTAAGTTGCTCACTTTCTTGTTTGTAAAACTGCAACATATTGAACAGTAAATGGTCACAGTAAAAGACGAGCGTTTTTGGTCGTCATTTGAAGCCATTCCACTACAGGCAGAGTTACTCTCCACGGCTGATCAAATACAATAATATTACGTGTAGCAAGCCTCGACATTAATTCCTGACATGTTTATATCTGTCAGCAGCTCGGACAAACTGCTGTCCGCGCTAACGTACCGTCCCTGTTGAGACACAGATGTTGTCCATACCATCCCTGTTGGGACACAGATGTTGTCCGTACCATCCCTGTTGGGACACAGATGTTGTCCGTACCGTCTCCTGTTGGCACACAGATGTTGTCCGTACCGTCACCTGTCGGGACACAAATGTTGTCCGTACCGTCTCCTGTCGGCACACAGATGTTGTCCGTACCGTCACCTGTTGGGACCCAGATGTTGTCCGTACCGTCTCCTGTCGGCACACAGATGTTGTCCGTACCGTCACCTGTCGGGACACAAATGTTGTCCGTACCGTCTCCTGTCGGGACACAGATGTTTGTCCGTACCGTCTCTGGTTCTGGCTCTGACCACGGGAACAGAAACAGGACTGCTCACTTAAACGCAGCGTAATAACTCCTGAAAATAATGTCCATCTCGCAAATGTATCAGTCTCTGCAGTCAGCTCAACCATCGAATCTAGCAACAGGAAATAACTCTTTTTCTTTTCCTGTGAAGAAATGTGTTGCGGTGTTGGTGAATTCTTAAAAAAAAAATACACCACTAAATGTTGCGTTAAAATGCGTTGTAACTGTGTGTGAATTGGTGTGAAGTCCGCCTCAACGGTTGTGATTGGTGTGAAGCCCGCCTCAACGGTTGTGATTGGTGTGAAGTCCGCCTCAACGGTTGTGATTGGTGTGAAGTCCGCCTCAACGGTTGTGATTGGTGTGAAGCCTGCCTCAACGGTTGTGATAGCCAGACGGACTTGCAGAGCAAAACTCAAATTTACCGGAAGTTCGTCAGGGTTTACCCATGCTACTGGGTCGGACCCTTGGCATAATTTTTCAACGTGCAGCGTAAAACTTCTCAGTTAGGTTTAGAAAAAGATCGTAGGTGGGGTTATAAAATATATGCTTCAGTTACACGCAGGACAGCAATGGGACACAAACCCCCGGTCTCCTGGGGGAAAGTCCTCTGTTGTTTTGATTTCAGTCTTTCATACTACTCTCTACTGTTGTCTCTCTAAATACTACTCTCTACTATTGTCTCTCTAAATACTACTCGCTACTGCTGACTCTCTACATACCACTCTCTACCGTTGTCTCTCTACATACTACTCTCTACTGTTGTCTCTCTACATACTACTCTCTACTGTTGTCTCTCTACATACTACTCTTTACCACTGTCTCTCTACATACTACTCTCTACTGTTGTCTCTCTACATACTACTCTTTACCACTGTCTCTCTACATACTACTCTGTACCGTTGTCTCTCTACATACTACTCTCTACTGTTACCTCTCTACATACTACTCTCTACCGTTGTGTCTCTACATACTACTCTCTTCTTCTGCTCGAGGCACTGCTATGTTTAGCTCAAAGAGAATATTCAATCTCTTTATTAGCATTAATAACAGCACCTGGTGGCTGATTCATTATTCATGATTATTACATCACTGTTTCTCTGCTGATAGACACTGACAGACAGACAAACAGGCAGACAGACAGACAGTCAAACAAACAGACAGACAAACAGGCAGACAGACAGAGAGACAGAGGGACAGACAGACAGACAAACAGACAGACAGACGGACAGAGAGATAGACAGACAGACAAACAGACAGACGAACAAAGAGACAGAGGGACAGACAAAAAGATACTCAAAGCTTTAGACAATGAGGAAAACATATTTAAAAGAAATATTTCCCACTGTCCAACCCCTAACCCTGAACGATGGATGTATTATAATATATATATATATATATATATATATATATATATATATATATATATATATATGATGTTTTTAACCATAATACATCAACGTGCTGCTTGTGTTCCTCCTGTGGGTTCAGCAGCTCACAAACATCATCAGATCTCGTTTAAAGATCTTTCTGAACATCATATGACTGGCGGCTCTGAAGTCTCAGTAAATACTCCGTCATAAATATCCCCGCAGCATCTCTATCTGTCTCTAATGGGAAAGATTTAACAAGCTCACAGATTATTCCCTGTCTCTGATCTGTCGTATGAACTGACAGAGCGACTTATTATTTTATATTCTTTTTACTAAAGCATTAAGCTCTTTTAAGCCCCAGACACACCAACCCGACGGCTGACCTTCGGCAGAAAAGCATGTCGGACTGATCAGTCTCCCCGAGTGCCAGAAAGTGCCTCAGAACACACCGAAGAGGCGCCGACTCGAGCGCGTAATACGTCTCCATAACAGCAGGCAGTACTAATCTGTATTGTTGCCCAAAAAATTAAAACGTGGGTCTGGCTGCTCCCGGATTTTACAACCGACCGTAATGGCGGCTCGTTCAGAATACGATCTCATATTATACTAAAATAGTTCACTGAAACGTGTTCCTGAGAACATGTTAAGAGAGAAATAGGCCGTGCAGTTGCTGAATCTGTCTTCATTTCAGATCAACAAAGGTCAGTTTAAAAGATTTTCATCAGATTTTTAGACTCTAGTCACGCTCATCCCGCTCCCCGTTTCCGGGTTAGCTCTCCTCCGACCCAGCAAGTCAGTTCGGCCAAAATGAAGGCCGACAGCTCACCGAACAGACTCGAGTCTCCGACCTCGCCAGACTGTCAGACGGCCGATTATCAGGTTGGTGGGTCAGGGCCTTTACTTGGTTAGACTTTATTTGTCTTCTAATCTAAAGGGTTATTCCACTTAAATCCATTCATCCATCCATCCATCCATTCCTCCATTCCTCCATTCATCCATCCATTTATCCATTCATCCATCCATCCATCCATCCATTCCTCCATTCCTCCATTCATCCATCTATCCATCCATCCATCTATTTAGCCATCCATCCATCCATCCATCCATCTATTCATCCATCCATTCATCCATTCCCAGAATGACGGAGTGATGGCCGACAGACAGACACAGACTGTGTAGAAGAGGACGCAGCTTCTGTGATGTCACCCAGTGGTTAATGGTCGTTTGAAGCCCTGAGTTTGGCATTTTGGCCATCTCCATCTTGGTTTGCTGGAGCCAGAATACGTTGGACGAGAGACTGAGAATCTGCTACCTTCTGCCTCACCACTAACCCTAACCCTAACCCTGACCCCCTAACCCTAACCCTAACCCTTCTGCCTCAACACACCTCTCCGTTGTAATAGTGTTTATTTCGTCAGACCAGACAAGACTAAATATGTTCGTCAGCGACCTTTTTTTCCTTGACTAAGACGAGACGATGACGAAACTGCACCAATGTCCCAAACGCTGACTAAGACTAAATTAACGTGCATTATTGTTGACGAAAAAAGACAAGACTAAAATGTTTTGCATGAAATAAAAACTAAGATAAAATCTCTCTTCATTTCCGTCTACAATCGTCTCTGCGTTTTCATCATGAGATATTGAGCTGTTATGAATGAGTTGGTGCTGTTGCTGCCAGCCTCTGTCTTTTCTCTCCAAGCTCTCTCTATCTTTGAGCTCAGATGGCTGTCTTTCTCTTTCCTTGCCTCTCCTATTTCTGCTGATGGCGTGTAATGGCCAGCGCGGCTGACTGCTTGCTGTCATTGTTGCTGCTGTTGTGCTCATTTGCGTATCGTTGGCCAGCTGATGACAGATCTGCTGATGGTCTTTTATTCGGGATCGATTTGTTGTCGACAGAGAGAGTTTGACTGGGCCATTGATGGTTGACTTGCTCTCTCAATTATTCTTTGTGTGATACTGTATAGTGAGTGGTGCATGTGTGATACTGTATAGTGAGTGGTGCATGTGTGACAGAGGTGAGCTACACATTCTCACTTTGTTTACATATGAACGCATCGTGCGTCAGTTTCATGCTGTCTTTGCGTTTCAGGGCCGTAGGGGCAACACATTCTCACTCCCATCTGGTAAAATACGGACGCTTGGTCAGGTGCCTTTGGCGTTGTTATTGACGCTAAAAGTCTCCTTTAGCATCATATCTAAATGCGCTTGGTCGGGACTATTGGCGTCCCTTTTGACACAGTTATGTTAAGGAAAAGGTCGTGGGTGGGCTTACATTTCCGTGACACGCAGGAAAAACAAGACACACGCAGGACACGATCCCCGGTCTCCTGGGTGAAAGTCCTGTGTTTGATCCATCCACCCTCCGAACCAACCTCCCTATGCAGTATTTTGTCCTTACATAGCACTCTCTACCGTAGTCGCTCTTAGTGTTACATCATCTCTAAACCCCGTGGAGCTGCTGCTCTCCCCAATACAGTCTACAAACACACTGAAGGATGCCTTTTCATCGCTTTAGACGCTGACAGCCACTTTCCAAACGTCCGTATTTTACGAGTTCGGTGTTTGACTGAAATGGTTATCAGAAATAATCTCAGAAATAATTTGTTATTTACAAAAAGACTAAAATCTTTTGACTAAAAATAGATTGAAATGACGAGACTTTTAACCAACAAAAACAGATATGTGAATGACTAAATATGACTAAAACTAACAAGGACATTTGGCACAAGACTAATACTAAAATATATATACTATATATAATATAGGTGACAAAATGAGCACTACGTAAATCTCTGAAATATTCCCACTGCCTCCTGGTCTCCACTAGACGGGACCTCCTGGTCTCCACTAGACGGGACCTCCTGGTCTCCACTAGACTGGACCTCCTGGTCTCTACTAGACAGGGTAGAGTCCAGGCTGCTGAAGCCATTCAGCTGGCCTCTCCTGGACTAAATGAAGACAGATTCAGCAGCTGCACATTATTTCTCACGGGACGTGTGATGTCAGGTGGTAGGAGGGCGGGGCCTGGTGTGTGTTTGGCTCGTTATCTGTCTGCAGGGGTCCGTGTGCGCTCACCCTGTCTCTGCAGGGGGGGGGTGCCTCATTAACGCTCGGTGTCTTCACCCCTGGCTCTGACCGCCGCTGCCTTAACGAGCCGCCAGATGAATGTCGTGTGGGCATTGCCATGGCGACGGGACAGTCGAGGGCGGGAAAGGTTTAAAGATGGACGCTTCACGCTGAACGCTCTCGTTACCGAGCCGAGCTCAAACACTCACATCATTAAGTTCACATCATTATTTATGGCTCTCAGAAGTTTATTCTGACAAACTTCCAGCAAGAAGCGAGGCGTCTGATTGGCTCTCAGAAGTTTATTCTGGCAAACTTCCAGCAGGAAGCGAGGCGTCTGATTGGCTCTCAGAAGTTTATTCTAACAAACTTCCAGCAGGAAGCGAGGCATCTGATTGGCTCTCAGACATCATTAACTTGATGACTCATAGTCAGACCTGCTGATGTTAAACATCTCACAACATATTCTGTTATATTCTGTTTATAATGAGCCTCCATCTTTATTCTCTTAACACCCTGGACACAATAAGAGAGACACTGGTCTCTCTCTCAACACCCTGGACACAATAACAGAGACACTGGTCTCTCTCTCAACACCCTGGACACAATAATGGAGACACTGGTCTCTCTCTTAACACCCTGGACACAATAACAGAGACACTGGTCTCTCTCTCAACACCCTGGACACAATAATGGAGACACTGGTCTCTCTCTCTCAACACCCTGGACACAATAACAGAGACACTGGTCTCTCTCTCAACACCCTGGACACAATAACAGAGACACTGGTCTCTCTCAACACCCTGGACACAATAACAGAGACACTGATCTCTCTCAACACCCTGGACACAATAACAGAGACACTGGTCTCTCTCTCTCAACACCCTGGACACAATAACAGAGACACTGATCTCTCTCAACACCCTGGACACAATAACAGAGACACTGGTCTCTCTCTCTCTCAACAACTTGGACACAATAACAGAGACACTGGTTGCTCTCTCAACACCCTGGACACAATAACATTACATTACATGTCATTTAGCTGACCCTTTTATCCAAAGCAACTTACAGTTGCTGTATACAGTGAGGAAAATAAGTATTTGAACACCCTGCTATTTTGCAAGTTCTCCTACTTGGAAATCATGGAGGGGTCTGAAATTGTCATCATAGGTGCATGTCCACTGTGTGAGACATAATCTAAAAACAAAAATCCAGAAATCACAATGTATGATTTTTTAACTATTTATTTGTATGATACAGCTGCAAATAAGTATTTGAACACCTGTCTATCAGCTAGAATTCTGACCCTCAAAGACCTGTTAGTCTGCCTTTAAAATGTCCACCTCCACTCCATTTATTATCCTAATTAAGATGCACCTGTTTGAGGTCGTTAGCTGCATAAAGACACCTGTCCACCCCATACAATCAGTAAGAATCCAACTACTAACATGGCCAAGACCAAAGAGCTGTCCAAAGACACTAGAGACAAAATTGTACACCTCCACAAGGCTGGAAAGGGCTAAGGGGAAATTGCCAAGCAGCTTGGTGAGAAAAGGTCCACTGTTGCAGCAATCATTAGAAAATGGAAGAAGCTACACATGACTGTCAATCTCCCTCGGACTGGGGCTACATGCAAGATCTCACCTCGTGGGGTCTCAATGATCCTAAAAAAGGTGAGAATTCAGCCCAGGACTACACGGGAGGAGCTGGTCAATGAAAGAGCTGGGACCACCATTTCCAAGGTTACTGTTGGTAATACACTAAGACGTCATGGTTTGAAATCATGCATGGCACGGAAGGTTCCCCTGCTTAAACCAGCACATGTCAAGGCCCGTCTGAAGTTTGCCAATGACCATTTGGATGATCCAGAGGAGTCATGGGAGAAAGTCATGTGGTCAGATGAGACCAAAATAGAAATTTTTGGTCATAATTCCACTAACTGTGTTTGGAGGAAGAAGAATGATGAGTACCATCCCAAGAACACCATCCCTACTGTGAAGCATGGGGGTGGTAGCATCATGCTTTGGGGGTGTTTTTCTGCACATGGGACAGGGCGACTGCACTGTATTAAGGAGAGGATGACCGGGGCCATGTATTGCGAGATTTTGGGGAACAACCTCCTTCCCTCAGTTAGAGCATTGAAGATGGGTCGAGGCTGGGTCTTCCAACATAACAATGGCCCGAAGCACACAGCCAGGATAACCAAGGAGTGGCTCTGTAAGAAGCATATCAAGGTTCTGGCGTGGCCTAGCCAGTCTCCAGACCTAAACCCAATAGAGAATCTTTGGAGGGAGCTCAAACTCCGTGTTTCTCAGCGACAGCCCAGAAACCTGACTGATCTAGAGAAGATCTGTGTGGAGGAGTGGGCCAAACTCCCTCCTGCAGTGTGTGCAAACCTGGTGAAAAACTACAGGAAACGTTTGACCTCTGTAATTGCAAACAAAGGCTACTGTACCAAATATTAACATTGCTTTTCTCAGGTGTTCAAATACTTATTTGCAGCTGTGTCATACAAATAAATAGTTAAAAAATCATACATTGTGATTTCTGGATTTTTGTTTTTAGATTATGTCTCTCACAGTGGACATGCACCTACGATGACAATTTCAGACCCCTCCATGATTTCCAAGTGGGAGAACCTGCAAAATAGCAGGGTGTTCAAATACTTATTTTCCTCACTGCATATGTCAGAGGTAACACACTCTGGAGCAACTAGGGGTTAAGTGCCTTGCTCAGGGACACGTTGGTTGATGTATCGCCGTGGGAATCAAACCCATATCTCCCACACCAAAGGCATGTGTCATATCCACTGCTCCACCCCCAGCCCCCCCACCCCCCCCCAACCTGTCTTCCACTGTCCATTTCCTAAAAAAGTCTTTCTGAGCATTACCAACCCGTTCTCATTCCGAACTCGTAAAATCAGGACGTTTGGACAGTGGCCGTCAGCGTCTGATGCGACGAAAAAGGCGTTTGTGCAACGCACCGGGGAGAGCAGCAGTTAGAGAGGATTTAGAGAGTAGTATGTAAGGAGGTTGGTTGGCGGGGTGGATGGGTCAAACACAGGCCTTTTACCCAGGAGAGCAGCATTCACGTCCCGCTTGTCACGCTCGCTATAGTCGCTTTTTACTTTCCTCCCGTGTGTCACAGAACCGTACGCCCACCCACGACCCTTTCCTAAACCCAACCGTCCCGTTCATCCCACGTTTAACGGAACCGTAAGCCCACCCACGACCATTTCCTTAACAAAACTACATCCAAAGGGACGGCAATAGTCCCGACCAAGCGCGTTTACTTAAAGCGCTAAAGAGACAGCAATAGTCCCGACCAAGCGCGTTTACTTATAGCGCTAAAGGGACGGCGATAGTCCCGATCAAGCGCGTTTACTTATAGCGCTAAAGGGACGGCGACAGTCCCGACCAAGCACGTTTACATAAAGCGCTAAAGGAGACTTTTAGCGTCAATAAGAACGATAAAGGACCAAACGTCCTTATTTTACGAGATGGGTGTGAGAATGTGTTGGCATTACTCCCACTCCCACTCAGCCAGTATGTGACCATGACGATGACTGGCTAATATGACGATTTAGATTCCCTAAAGCTGAGCTCTTGGATCTATGTAGTGAACTGGGTCCAGTAGAGAGGGCAACGCGCCGGAATGGTCCCATCCCGGTCCAAATACAGGTCCTCGCCACTCTGGGGGCCACCGGCTGTTTCCAGAGGGAAATGGCAGACAACTAAGTGTTTTAAATAAATATTATATATAATCTTTAACTTTATCACTAAGGCCTGTTTAGATATAATATACAGTTCTGTTAAGTTCTGGGTTGCTGGGGCTCAATGGTAGAACGATCGCTTGCCAATCAGAAAGTTGGTAGTTCGATCCCTGGCCCTACAGTCCCATGTTGAAGTGTCCTTGGGCCAGACCCTGACCCTAGAGTTTCCCCGATGCCCCTCCATCAGAGGGTAGATGTGTGTGAGTGCT
>CM042317.1:43726865-43731865 GCA_023566125.1 Zingel zingel
TCAAGTAGCATATAATGTGTCTTGATAAAAACATTTTTTACTTTCTATTTACAGTTATGTCATTAGACTGTTTATGTAGGTGCTCAATTTTGTTCTCATGTCTTCAGGAGCATTTTTATGATCTCATTCTGGCTTCTTGGAGATGAGGCTGCGTAACATTCGGCGAAAGCTTGAAGCAGGTCAGCGGCGTTACACAAAATGCAAGAAAGGGTGTGACACAGGTAGGGATGCAACTAACGATTATTTTCATAGTCGATAAATCTCCCGATTATTTTCTTGATTAATAGACTAGCTTGATCGACAAAATGCCAGAAAATGGTGAAAAAATGTACAGTGAGGAAAATAAGTATTTGAACACCCTGCTATTTTGCAGGTTCTCCCACTTGGAAATCATGGAGGGGTCTGAAATTGTCATCGTAGGTGCATGTCCACTGTGAGAGACATAATCTAAAAACAAAAATCCAGAAATCACAATGTATGATTTTTTTAACTATTTATTTGTATGATACAGCTGCAAATAAGTATTTGAACACCTGTCTATCAGCTAGAATTCTGACCCTCAAAGACCTGTTAGTCTGCCTTTAAAATGTCCACCTCCACTCCATTTATTATCCTAAATTAGATGCACCTCTTTGAGGTCGTTAGCTGCATAAAGGCACATGTCCACCCCATACAATTGGTAAGAATCCAACTACTAACATGGCCAAGACCAAAGAGCTGTCCAAAGACACTAGAGTCAAAATTGTACACCTCCACAAGGCTGGAAAGGTCTACGGGGAAATTGTCAAGCAGCTTGGTGAAAAAAGGTCCACTGTTGGAGCAATCATTAGAAAATGGAAGAAGCTAAACATGACTGTCAATCTCCCTCGGACTGGGGCTCCATGCAAGATCTCACCTCGTGGGGTCTCAATGATCCTAAGAAAGGTGAGAAATCAGCCCAGGGCTACACGGGAGGAGCTGGTCAATGACCTGAAAAGAGCTGGGACCACCGTTTCCAAGGTTAATGTTGGTAATACACTAAGACGTCATGGTTCGAAATCATGCATGGCACGGAAGGTTCCCCTGCTTAAACCAGCACATGTCAAGGCCCGTCTTAAGTTTGCCAATCACCATTTGGATGATGCAGAGGAGTCATGGGAGAAAGTCATGTGGTCAGATGAGACCAAAATAGAACTTTTTGGTCATAATTCCACTAACCGTGTTTGGAGGAAGAAGAATGATGAGTACCATCCCAAGACCACCATCCCTACTGTGAAGCATGGGGGTGGTAGCATCATGCTTTGGGGTTTTTTTTCTGCACATGGGACAGGGCGACTGCACTGTATTAAGGAGAGGATGACCGGGGCCATGTATTGCGAGATTTTGGGGAACAACCTCCTTCCCTCAGTTAGAGCATTGAAGATGGGTCGAGGCTGGGTCTTCCAACATGACAATGACCCGAAGCACACAGCCAGGATAACCAAGGAGTGGCTCTGTAAGAAGCATATCAAGGTTCTGGCGTGGCCTAGCCAGTCTCCAGACCTAAACCCAATAGAGAATCTTTGGAGGGAGCTCAAACTCCGTGTTTCTCAGCGACAGCCCAGAAACCTGACTGATCTAGAGAAGATCTGTGTGGAGGAGTGGGCCAAACTCCCTCCTGCAGTGTGTGCAAACCTGGTGAAAAACTACAGGAAACGTTTGACCTCTGTAATTGCAAACAAAGGCTACTGTACCAAATATTAACATTGCTTTTCTCAGGTGTTCAAATACTTATTTGCAGCTGTGTCATACAAATAAATAGTTAAAAAATCATACATTGTGATTTCTGGATTTTTGTTTTTAGATTATGTCTCTCACAGTGGACATGCACCTACGATGACAATTTCAGACCCCTCCATGATTTCCAAGTGGGAGAACCTGCAAAATAGCAGGGTGTTCAAATACTTATTTTCCTCACTGTATGTCATTGTTTGCCACAGCCCAAGCTTATGTCCTCAAATGCCTTGTTTTGTCCACACAGCAAATCTATTTTGTTCACTGTCATAGAGGATTAAGTAAATCTGAAAATATTCAAGTTTAGTAGCTACAATCAGAGAATTTTGATGTATTTTCTTTAAAAAATTACCCAAACCGATTAATTGATTATCAACAAAGTTGGCAATTCATTTACTGTTATGGTCAACAACTAATCAATTAATCGTTGCAGCCCTAGACACAGGAGCAAGATCAGAGCAGGACCAGAGGGAGAGCAGTGAGACCAGTGAGTGGATCACCCTGATGAAACGACTCAGACTCAAACAGATGGTATGTGTGTACCGTGGTGTGTGTGTATTGGTGTTTGGTGTTTTTTGCCCCCAACGTCGTCTTCCAAGCAGTGCGGCAATGGTTATGTTTAGGGTTAAGGTGAGGGTTAGCTGCCTGGAAGGCTACGTTGGAGGCAAAAAACACGATCAAGCGTGTGTATGTGTGTAATGATATGGCATGCAATGTCTCAAAGGTTAAATTCAGAATGTAGGAACCCTTGCCTTATTTCCTACTTACATCCATGTTGGTAATACACTGATTATGGATAATCACCTCATGCATAGTCTGGTTAAAACCAGACTCATTTACTTTGTAAAATATAGTCTGGGGACTCATGATTGGGAAACATTTCCAACGCTAACATCACTTTGGGTTAACTTTGAAATTATTGGTCTGGCCTAACCAATCACATTGATCAGGGATTCCTAACGTTACTTCCTACTTGACCTACATTTTACAAACTGA
This sequence comes from Zingel zingel, assembly GCA_023566125.1. Lineage (NCBI taxonomy): Eukaryota > Metazoa > Chordata > Actinopteri > Perciformes > Percidae > Zingel > Zingel zingel. Next base: position 43,729,614 of record CM042317.1, read on the forward strand.
CAATATACAGCATCGACGGTCAGGAGACAATGTATGTAGACCTACCTTTGCTGTACATAAATGTACACATTCTTCCGACTGCAATTTCTGATGCATTGCTACAACTGTACTCCCAGAGCTTCCCTGGGGTCTGATGGAAATTTAGTGAATTATGCTGTTCCAAAATAGTTTCTCCCTGAAAGGAGATCTGGGTGGGTGTGGCCAGGCTACCTCATACAACCCGAGTTCAACCCGGTTCAACTTAGTTTTAGAACCCCAGTTTAAAAAACCTAATCTAACCCTTTTAATCCTACTTGGAAATATTTGTACCTTTAATCTGTTTTCATTTAATTTTCAGATGAAAAGTGTTATACTATGCTGGTTGTTCTGACACATCTTCTGCCACCAATACCCGTGAGTGTATTGCAGTGTGAAGTCAGCAATAACATTCCTTGTTGATTTTGTACCAGTATGTTTCATAAAGATGTCTGTAAGAGCCAATGAGGGACTAGGTATGGTGGCCGACGGGTGCAAACGCCCTGCAATTCATGACAACACATGCAGATAGACAAAACACATGCAACTTAAGAAAACATCTTCATCAATTTGACAACATATGCACAGCATTTAGAAATCACGCTGCAAATTCATGCGTTGTCATCAATTTAAGGTCGTTTGCATCCGTTGGCCACCGTAACTAGATAATTATTAAATAATTAAGAAAAAAAAACTGTTAAAATATTTGTAATGATTTTATAATTCATAATCATTTTTTGACCATGCCTATGACTATTGAATTCAATATTTTCTAGGTAAATATTTAAAGAGAAAGTTATCTTGTCTTGTCGCCTATGTTACAAATATTGTTTAAGTAGCTGCAACAAATGGTAACTTAGAGAAGAATATTTACACCAAAATGTTACCTAATACAGTATAGCATGCACATTTAGACTTATTTTTGATGATTTTTTTTTCAACTCTTAAATTACATTTTTTCATCTTCTCTAAGCCTGGAACCAGTATTGCCTCCCTCTGCGACAACTCCGAGATAGCATCAAGGACCCAGCCACAGCTGATCTGCATCGGCAATCTGACGAGCCCAACACGACAATACATAATCACTGCAAGGAATGACCAGGTGACCATTCCTGTAAATGATGGCCTGACATGTGCAGTTGACAAGCTATTCAAGCTTTACTGGGTGTGCAACTTGACATATCCACCACAGCTGAGCTCTGTCTTCACCTTCTTTGAATACATCTATGACGTGACCATTACAACCAAGAGAGCCAAGGTACTTGAAATCCTTTCAAAGCTTCAGGCTGCACATTAAATAACAACAGAATGTATACGTGTCCAAAGTGCAGACAATTGATATCTACAGAAGTACGGAGAGTCATTTGGCATCTTTGTGAAATACATGCCTTATCAGATGGACAGGACATGACCATTGTCTGCAGCCACGATGGTTGCCCAAGAACTTATCATAACTTCAATTCATTCGCCAAACATCATAGAGATCACCAGACCACAACAACATTCATGGACAATGTGACATTTCAGCCTAATGACCACAGTTTATCAGATGCATATGCGACTGGGACATTGAGTACTGTGGAAACATCAGACTTTGTTCCAGTTCAAACTGCCATTCCTAGTGAAACTGTTGCCTCTTTTGTGGCTCAAATATACCGTTCATCAAATACAACTTTAATGGATGTAGCAAAACCTATCTCTTGTACGCAAGAGGTGCTAGAGAGGACTGTCGATAGGCTTAAACAGTCAACAACAAGTCAGGTACCACTGGCAGTGAGTCTGTCCAGTCTTTAATGGGTGAGTTTGAAGAGAAATTTGATCTTGTGAAGCCGAAAGAAATCTTTATTGGTCATAGGACAGACACAGCAAGAAAACAGGGACAATTAAAACAATTGTTGGCAGCAGACACGTGTCAGTATGTGTCAGAAATTGAGACTATTCAATTTCTATTCAGTAATGACCAGATGCAAAAAGTTTACCGTCCGGGTAAGAAGCAAACCGAAGGGAAAATGCACAATTATTGTGATGGGACTCATTTTACATCTCACCCATTGTTTGGAAGATGTCCTCAAGCCCCCCAAATACAGTTGTATTTTGATGACCTGGAAACAACTAACCCTTTAGGCTCCAAAACTAAAATCCATAAAACGGGTGCTGTTTATTTTAGTTTAAAAATCTGCCACTGCAATATAGTTCTTCACTTTCAAATATTCACTTATGTCTTTTGTTTAATTCTA
>CM042317.1:43736865-43789365 GCA_023566125.1 Zingel zingel
AACAGGAAGAAGGCATCGTTGCAAGAGTAGAACTCAGAATGAACATTGCTGCTACATTGGATCCATCCCATAATAGGCTGCTGTAATGGCCAGTTAAGTGTTAGCAGGGCTCCCATTGGGCGAGATGTTGTTTATGGGAATATAATACATGATCTTAACAGCTTCCATCCATCATGAACGAGCTGTCGGCCACTCAGCGCCTGGGATGGAGAAGCTGTTTCAGTACCTCACGGCCCTGTCTGCTGCCCGCTAGTTTAGGCTCCTCGAGTCAAAAGGCTTTATTTTGAAGGCTATTTCACTGAACTTCCGGTGCTGCTGTGTCCCCCCCACCCCCAGCTTGCCTCAGCTCGTCGGTCCGTCAGTCGGCATGACAACGCGCTCCGGAGGCTGCACGGGGAACGGCTGAGGGCGCGCGGACCGCGATGGCAGCTGAAGATGCACAGTAACGGAACCAGCGGCTCTGGTCCCGGTACCGGGAGCGGCCCGGCGGTCCCGGCGGTCCCGGCCATGGAGAGAGCGCGGCCGGCCACCGTCACCGTGTCCGCGGTGAGCCTCGCGCTCAGCGTGCTGGCGCTGCTGCTGCTCGTCACCGCCATCTCCTCCGACCACTGGTACGTGACGGACACGCGCAGACACAAGGACAACTGCGACCGCCACGGGTCCGATTCCAACGACCAGAAGAACCGCGAGATGCCCATCTACCACCTGCCGCTCGTGGACACCGGCAGCGGTGGCGCGCGGCCGCGGGACGTGGCGCACATGAAGCCCGTGCACGTGGGCAGCCGCGAGGAGGAGCTGCTGGAGAACTGGCGGGCCATCCTGGGGATGGGCATCCTGGAGACGGAGTGCGGCAGGCCGCTGTTCTCCGCGCACTCCGGCCTCTGGAGGAAGTGCTACTTCCGGGGTCTGGACCCGGACATCGACAAGCTCATCGACCGCGGTCAGAATCCCAAATATATATATATATATATATATATATATATATATATATATATATATATATATATATACAGATATCCTACACATAGCCTATATACATGTATACATATATAGTCTGTTTATACTGTGTGTGTTTAGTCACTGTGACCAGGGGGAGACACTCATATTCTAGGCCTATTATGTTTATAAATATATATATTTATAGTCATAATTTGTTCATAACATCTACTACTGCACATATACACACATATATACTGTGTATGTATAGTCATATATCCTAATACAATATGTTTTGTATGACATAGGAGAATTTAATTAGATATGTACAGACATTTAAAGTGCTATAACAAACTTATTGCTAAATACAGCAGTTTTTAGGGATGTGTCTGTGTGTGTGTGTGTGTGTGTGTGTGTGTGTGTGTGTTCAGAGTGTGTGTGTGTGTGTGTGTGTGTGTGTGTGTGTGTTCAGAGTGTGTGTCTGTGTGTGTGTGTGTGTGTTATGTTCATAATAGCATCTACTTCTCCACATATTCACACAATAACTGGTCTCCATGTTTGCATACTTTCCTAAATTCTCTTTTTAATACATGAAAGGAATTAAACTACCGTTTATTCTCATGGTTGATTAATGTGTGGATTATTTCCTCTCATGTCTTGTTCTGTCCTTAACTCAAAGATATTGAGTTCACTGTCCCAGTGGAGAGAAGACACTAGAAACTATTCATATTTAACAAGCTGACATCACACAAGTTTACCTGATTTATCATAAATGACTCTGATGAACTGATTTATCTATTATCAGAATAGTTGGAGATTAATGTAATAATTTATAACTGATCCATTCATCTTAGCAGCTCTACATCCATGTACATGTATCTACTATGTATACATGTTGTGTGAAGACTTTTGTGAGCTCATTTCATCCACATTTTCAAAAAGACATTTGAAGAATTTCAAAAAGAGGACAATCACTTTTTACATTTGGGGCCAGATTATCTATTTACACACATGGCTCTGGGACAGATTTCATTTGACAGGAAGCTGAGTTTTTTCTTAACATTTAGATATGAAACATATGGAGATATATGTAAATACCTTAAAAACCCTCAGAACCCTAAAGGATTGTCCACGACCCCAAACGGTACCTCTGATTCATATTTAGATAATTTAATAACCGTAAAACGTAGCTTCTTACCGATTTTTTCTTGCTAAAAGCTGAGGAGTTAGCCATCACGGGGGTGTCTTTGGTGTCTTTCTAGCCTTCACAGGAGTGTTGTTATGTTTATTTTTGCACTGCATGACTCCAAATATATAGGAGAACTGTTTTAGATTACACCAATGCTTGTGTAGCATTGCTGTGTGTGTGATATTAATAAATATGACATTATTATTTTGATTATTGGCATAAGTGAATGTCATGAGGGCAAAAGCGTCAAAGCGTTAAAATGTTTATTTCTTCACAGTGTGACTCCTAATACATATGGGAACTGAGTTAGAGGAGATTGGCTTAGCTTTTATTGCTCTGTGTGTGATATCCATATATATCTGTGGCATCCATGTTCCGTTTTATTTATTTATTTGTCTTTAAGGTCATACAACCTTTTTTTTACATAGAAGTGACCTCACTGCAGCACAAATATTCTAATAGCCCAGTTTTTCCTGAAAAAAATGATGTTCATAAATCGACTGTAGACAACAGGGTTGATGTTTTACAAGCTTTTTTAGAAAATAAAACCAGACGGACAATGAACTGTAAAAATGGCCTTAGGTAATACATTAATACTAGTACTGCCGTATTACTGCTGATATATCATTTATTAATGAAGGTACTACCAGCTGGACATCAGCAGTAATACAGCAGTACCACTATTTATGTATTAATGAAGGTACTACCAGCTGGCGGAGGAAGGAGAGGCGGTGATGCAGTGATTGTTTTCCAGGAGAGATCCTCACTGATGTGCCCCCCCGAACACAGCTGATGGTCAGTAGGCATTTCGGGGTGCGGCCTCTCCAGAAATCAATAACCACTTCCTTGGTCTTGTCAGCGTTCAGGTAGAGGTTACCAGTTGGCTGACCTTCCTGTAGGAGCTCTCATGATTGCTGTTAGCTGTAGCTGGCGTCCCTCAGCAGCCAGTAGATCTCTCCTGTGGTTAGCTTGGGCTTGAGGTTAGTCCGGGTGGTGGAGGTTAGCCCGAGTGGTGGTGGTTAGCCCGGGTGGTGTAGGTTAGCCCGGGTGGTGGAGGTTAGCCCGGGTGGTGGTGGTTAGCCCAGGTGGTGGAGGTTAGCCCGGGTAGTGGAGGTTAGCCCGGGCTTGAGGTTAGCCCGGGTGGTGGAGGGTAAATCAGCAATGCAGATGCTGTGTAGGAAGAGTCTGAATACTCCTCAGAGTCGGTGTGATGGGAAACCTCTCCCAGTCAGTGGTGTCAAAGCCGAACTGCAGCAGAACCTGCTTCAGAACTGGTTTCTGTATGCAGGTTTTAGCAAAACCAGACATTCTGTCTGTCTAACCCTAATCCTTTTTCTATGTTTTGTCTTTTTTTTAGAAGTTGTTTTCGTTTTTACAAGAAGGAGCAGAACCTCTGACCCTTTTGTCTGTGCAAACTGGTTTCAGACAGTTTCAGACAGTTTTGGGCAATTTCAGACAGTTTTGGACAGTTTCTGACAGTTTCAGACAGCTTCAGACAGTTTTGGACAATTTCAGACAATTTCAGACAGTTTCAGACAGTTTCGGAAAGTTTCAGACAGTTTCAGACAGTTTTGGACTATTTCTGACAGTTTTGGACAGTTTCAGATAGTTTTAGACAGTTTTAGACAGTTTCAGACAGCTTCAGACTTTTTCGGACAGTGTCTGACAATTTTGGACAGTTTTGGACAGTTTCAGACAGTTCTGGACAATTTCAGACAGTTCTGGACAGTTTTGGGCAATTTCATACAGTTTTGGACAGTTTTGGACCGTTTCAGACAGTTTTAAACAGGTTTAAACAGTTTTAGATAGTTTCAGACAGCTTCAGACTGTTTCGGACAGTTTCGTTAAGTTTCAGACAGTTTATGACAATTTTGGACAGTTTTGGACAATTTCAGACAGTTTTGGACAATTTTGGACAATTTCGGACAGCTTCAGACTATTTCGAACAGTTTCTGACAACTTCGGACAGTTTCAGACAGTTTCGGACAGTTTCAGACAGCTTCAGACAGCTTCAGACTGTTTCGGACAATTTCAGACAGTTTCTGACAGTTTCTGACAGTTTCAGACAGCTTCAGACAGTTTTGGATAATTTCAGACAATTTCAGACAGTTTCAGACAGTTTCGGAAAGTTTCAGACAGTTTCAGACAGTTTTGGACTATTTCTGACAGTTTTGGACAGTTTCAGATAGCTTCAGACAGCTTCAGACTGTTTCGGACAGTTTCAGACAGCTTCAGACAGCTTCAGACTTTTTCGGACAGTGTCTGACAATTTTTGACAGTTTTGGACAGTTTCAGACAGTTCTGGACAATTTCAGACAGTTCTGGACAGTTTTGGGCAATTTCATACAGTTTTGGACCGTTTCAGACAGTTTTAAACAGTTTTAGACAGTTTCAGACAGCTTCAGACTGTTTTTGACAGTTTCGTTAAGTTTCAGACAGTTTCTGACAATTTTGGACAATTTCAGACCGTTTTGGACAATTTTGGACAATTTCGGACAGCTTCAGACTATTTCGAACAGTTTCTGACAATTTCGGACAGTTTTAGACAGTTTCAGACAGTTTCGGACAGTTTCAGACAATTTTGGACAGTTTCAGACAGCTTCAGACTGTTTCGGACAGTTTTGGACAGTTTCAGAGAGTTCTGGACAATTTCAGACAGTTCTGGACAGTTTTGGGGAATTTCATACAGTTTTGGACAGTTTTGGACCGTTTCAGACAGTTTTAAACAGTTTTAAACAGTTTTAGACAGTTTCAGACAGCTTCAGACTGTTTCGGACAGGTTCGTTAAGTTTCAGACAGTTTCTGACAATTTTGGACAGTTTTGGACAATTTCAGACAGTTTTGGACAATTTTGGACAATTTCGGACAGCTTCAGACTATTTCGAACAGTTTCTGACAATTTCGGACAGTTTTAGACAGTTTCAGACAGTTTCGGACAGTTTCAGACAATTTTGGACAGTTTCAGACAGCTTCAGACTGTTTCGGACAGTTTCAGACAGCTTCAGACAGCTTCAGACAGTTTCGGACAATTTCAGACAGTTTCGGACAGTTTCTGACAGTTTCAGACAGCTTCAGACAGTTTTGGATAATTTCAGACAATTTCAGACAGTTTCAGACAGTTTCGGAAAGTTTCAGACAGTTTCAGACAGTTTTGGACTATTTCTGACAGTTTTGGACAGTTTCAGATAGTTTTAGACAGTTTCAGACAGCTTCAGACAGCTTCAGACTTTTTCGACAGTGTCTGACAATTTTTGACAGTTTTGGACAGTTTCAGACAGTTCTGGACAATTTCAGACAGTTCTGGACAGTTTTGGGCAATTTCATACAGTTTTGGACCGTTTCAGACAGTTTTAAACAGTTTTAGACAGTTTCAGACCGTTTTGGACAATTTTGGACAATTTCGGACAGCTTCAGACTGTTTCGGACAGTTTTGGACAGTTTCGGACAGTTTTAAACAGGTTTAAACAGTTTTAGATAGTTTCAGACAGCTTCAGACTGTTTCGGACAGTTTCGTTAAGTTTCAGACAGTTTATGACAATTTTGGACAGTTTTGGACAATTTCAGACAGTTTTGGACAATTTTGGACAATTTCGGACAGCTTCAGACTATTTCGAACAGTTTCTGACAACTTCGGACAGTTTCAGACAGTTTCGGACAGTTTCAGACAGCTTCAGACTGTTTCGGACAGTTTCAGACAGCTTCAGACAGCTTCAGACTGTTTCGGACAATTTCAGACAGTTTCTGACAGTTTCTGACAGTTTCAGACAGCTTCAGACAGTTTTGGATAATTTCAGACAATTTCAGACAGTTTCAGACAGTTTCGGAAAGTTTCAGACAGTTTCAGACAGTTTTGGACTATTTCTGACAGTTTTGGACAGTTTCAGATAGCTTCAGACAGCTTCAGACTGTTTCAGACAGTTTCAGACAGCTTCAGACAGCTTCAGACTTTTTCGGACAGTGTCTGACAATTTTTGACAGTTTTGGACAGTTTCAGACAGTTCTGGACAATTTCAGACAGTTCTGGACAGTTTTGGGCAATTTCATACAGTTTTGGACCGTTTCAGACAGTTTTAAACAGTTTTAGACAGTTTCAGACAGCTTCAGACTGTTTTTGACAGTTTCGTTAAGTTTCAGACAGTTTCTGACAATTTTGGACAATTTCAGACCGTTTTGGACAATTTTGGACAATTTCGGACAGCTTCAGACTATTTCGAACAGTTTCTGACAATTTCGGACAGTTTTAGACAGTTTCAGACAGTTTCGGACAGTTTCAGACAATTTTGGACAGTTTCAGACAGCTTCAGACTGTTTCGGACAGTTTTGGACAGTTTCAGAGAGTTCTGGACAATTTCAGACAGTTCTGGACAGTTTTGGGGAATTTCATACAGTTTTGGACAGTTTTGGACCGTTTCAGACAGTTTTAAACAGTTTTAAACAGTTTTAGACAGTTTCAGACAGCTTCAGACTGTTTCGGACAGGTTCGTTAAGTTTCAGACAGTTTCTGACAATTTTGGACAGTTTTGGACAATTTCAGACAGTTTTGGACAATTTTGGACAATTTCGGACAGCTTCAGACTATTTCGAACAGTTTCTGACAATTTCGGACAGTTTTAGACAGTTTCAGACACTTTCGGACAGTTTCAGACAATTTTGGACAGTTTCAGACAGCTTCAGACTGTTTCGGACAGTTTCAGACAGCTTCAGACAGCTTCAGACTGTTTCGGACAATTTCAGACAGTTTCGGACAGTTTCTGACAGTTTCAGACAGCTTCAGACAGTTTTGGATAATTTCAGACAATTTCAGACAGTTTCAGACAGTTTCGGAAAGTTTCAGACAGTTTCAGACAGTTTTGGACTATTTCTGACAGTTTTGGACAGTTTCAGATAGTTTTAGACAGTTTCAGACAGCTTCAGACAGCTTCAGACTTTTTCGACAGTGTCTGACAATTTTTGACAGTTTTGGACAGTTTCAGACAGTTCTGGACAATTTCAGACAGTTCTGGACAGTTTTGGGCAATTTCATACAGTTTTGGACAGTTTTGGACCGTTTCAGACAGTTTTAAACAGTTTTAGACAGTTTCAGACCGTTTTGGACAATTTTGGACAATTTCGGACAGCTTCAGACTATTTCGAACAGTTTCTGACAATTTCGGACAGTTTTAGACAGTTTCAGACAGTTTCGGACAGTTTCAGACAATTTTGGACAGTTTCAGACAGCTTCAGACTGTTTCGGACAGTTTTGGACAGTTTCGGACAGTTTCAGACAGCTTCAGACAGCTTCAGACTGTTTTGGACAATTTCAGACAGCTTCAGACAGCTTCAGACTTTTTCGGACAGTGTCTGACAATTTTGGACAGTTTTGGACAATTTCAGACAGTTCTGGACAGTTTTGGGCAATTTCATACAGTTTTGGACCGTTTCAGACAGCTTCAGACTGTTTCGGACAGTTTCGTTAAGTTTCAGACAGCTTCTGACAATTTTGGACAGTTTTGGACAATTTCAGACAGTTTTGGACAATTTTGGACAATTTCGGACAGCTTCAGACTATTTCGAACAGTTTCTGACAATTTCGGACAGTTTTAGACAGTTTCAGACAGTTTCGGACAGTTTCAGACAATTTTGGACAGTTTCAGACAGCTTCAGACTGTTTCGGACAGTTTTGGACAGTTTCGGACAGTTTCAGACAGCTTCAGACAGCTTCAGACTGTTTTGGACAATTTAAGACAGTTTCGGACAGTTTCTGACAGTTTCAGACAGCTTCAGACAGTTTCAGACAGTTTTAGACTGTTTCAGACAGCTTCAGACTGTTTCGGACAGTGTCTGACAATTTTGGACAGTTTTGGACAGTTTCAGACAGTTCTGGACAATTTCAGACAGTTCTGGACAGTTTGGGGCAATTTCATACAGTTTTGGACAGTTTTAGACAATTTCGGACAGCTTCAGACTATTTCGGACAGTTTCTGACAATTTCGGACAGTTTTCGACAGTTTCAGACAGTTTTGGACAGTTTCAGACAATTTTGGACAGTTTTAGACAGCTTCAGACTGTTTCAGACAACTTAGTAAAGTTTCAGTTTCAGACAGCTTCAGACTGTTTCCGACAGTTTTGGACAATTTCAGACAGTTTCAGACAGTTCCGGACAGTTTCAGACAGTTTCAGACAGTTTTGGGTAATTTCAGACAGCTTCAGACTGTTTCTGACAGTTTCGGACAATTTCAGACAGTTTTGGACAGTTTCTGACTGTTTCAGACAGCTTGAGACAGTTTTGGACAATTTCAGACAGTTTCAGACAGTTTCGGAAAGTTTCAGACAGTTTTGGACTATTTCTGACTGTTTTGGACAGTTTCAGATAGTTTTAGACAGTTTTAGACAGTTTCAGATAGCTTCAGACAGCTTCAGACTTTTTCGGACAGTGTCTGACAATTTTGGACAGTTTTGGACAATTTCAGACAGTTCTGGACAGTTTTGGGCAATTTCATACAGTTTTGGACATTTTTGGACCGTTTCAGACAGCTTCAGACTGTTTCGGACAGTTTCGTTAAGTTTCAGACAGCTTCTGACAATTTTGGACAGTTTTGGACAATTTCAGACAGTTTTGGACAATTTTGGACAATTTCGGACAGCTTCAGACTATTTCGAACAGTTTCTGACAATTTCGGACAGTTTTAGACAGTTTCAGACAGTTTCGGACAGTTTCAGACAATTTTGGACAGTTTCAGACAGCTTCAGACTGTTTCGGACAGTTTCAGACAGCTTCAGACAGCTTCAGACTGTTTCGGACAATTTCAGACAGTTTCGGACAGTTTCTGACAGTTTCAGACAGCTTCAGACAGTTTTGGATAATTTCAGACAATTTCAGACAGTTTCAGACAGTTTCGGAAAGTTTCAGACAGTTTCAGACAGTTTTGGACTATTTCTGACAGTTTTGGACAGTTTCAGATAGTTTTAGACAGTTTCAGACAGCTTCAGACAGCTTCAGACTTTTTCGACAGTGTCTGACAATTTTTGACAGTTTTGGACAGTTTCAGACAGTTCTGGACAATTTCAGACAGTTCTGGACAGTTTTGGGCAATTTCATACAGTTTTGGACAGTTTTGGACCGTTTCAGACAGTTTTAAACAGTTTTAGACAGTTTCAGACCGTTTTGGACAATTTTGGACAATTTCGGACAGCTTCAGACTATTTCGAACAGTTTCTGACAATTTCGGACAGTTTTAGACAGTTTCAGACAGTTTCGGACAGTTTTAGACAATTTTGGACAGTTTCAGACAGCTTCAGACTGTTTCGGACAGTTTTGGACAGTTTCGGACAGTTTTAAACAGGTTTAAACAGTTTTAGATAGTTTCAGACAGCTTCAGACTGTTTCGGACAGTTTCGTTAAGTTTCAGACAGTTTATGACAATTTTGGACAGTTTTGGACAATTTCAGACAGTTTTGGACAATTTTGGACAATTTCGGACAGCTTCAGACTATTTCGAACAGTTTCTGACAACTTCGGACAGTTTCAGACAGTTTCGGACAGTTTCAGACAGCTTCAGACTGTTTCGGACAGTTTCAGACAGCTTCAGACAGCTTCAGACTGTTTCGGACAATTTCAGACAGTTTCTGACAGTTTCTGACAGTTTCAGACAGCTTCAGACAGTTTTGGATAATTTCAGACAATTTCAGACAGTTTCAGACAGTTTCGGAAAGTTTCAGACAGTTTCAGACAGTTTTGGACTATTTCTGACAGTTTTGGACAGTTTCAGATAGCTTCAGACAGCTTCAGACTGTTTCGGACAGTTTCAGACAGCTTCAGACAGCTTCAGACTTTTTCGGACAGTGTCTGACAATTTTTGACAGTTTTGGACAGTTTCAGACAGTTCTGGACAATTTCAGACAGTTCTGGACAGTTTTGGGCAATTTCATACAGTTTTGGACCGTTTCAGACAGTTTTAAACAGTTTTAGACAGTTTCAGACAGCTTCAGACTGTTTTTGACAGTTTCGTTAAGTTTCAGACAGTTTCTGACAATTTTGGACAATTTCAGACCGTTTTGGACAATTTTGGACAATTTCGGACAGCTTCAGACTATTTCGAACAGTTTCTGACAATTTCGGACAGTTTTAGACAGTTTCAGACAGTTTCGGACAGTTTCAGACAATTTTGGACAGTTTCAGACAGCTTCAGACTGTTTCGGACAGTTTTGGACAGTTTCAGAGAGTTCTGGACAATTTCAGACAGTTCTGGACAGTTTTGGGGAATTTCATACAGTTTTGGACAGTTTTGGACCGTTTCAGACAGTTTTAAACAGTTTTAAACAGTTTTAGACAGTTTCAGACAGCTTCAGACTGTTTCGGACAGGTTCGTTAAGTTTCAGACAGTTTCTGACAATTTTGGACAGTTTTGGACAATTTCAGACAGTTTTGGACAATTTTGGACAATTTCGGACAGCTTCAGACTATTTCGAACAGTTTCTGACAATTTCGGACAGTTTTAGACAGTTTCAGACACTTTCGGACAGTTTCAGACAATTTTGGACAGTTTCAGACAGCTTCAGACTGTTTCGGACAGTTTCAGACAGCTTCAGACAGCTTCAGACTGTTTCGGACAATTTCAGACAGTTTCGGACAGTTTCTGACAGTTTCAGACAGCTTCAGACAGTTTTGGATAATTTCAGACAATTTCAGACAGTTTCAGACAGTTTCGGAAAGTTTCAGACAGTTTCAGACAGTTTTGGACTATTTCTGACAGTTTTGGACAGTTTCAGATAGTTTTAGACAGTTTCAGACAGCTTCAGACAGCTTCAGACTTTTTCGACAGTGTCTGACAATTTTTGACAGTTTTGGACAGTTTCAGACAGTTCTGGACAATTTCAGACAGTTCTGGACAGTTTTGGGCAATTTCATACAGTTTTGGACAGTTTTGGACCGTTTCAGACAGTTTTAAACAGTTTTAGACAGTTTCAGACCGTTTTGGACAATTTTGGACAATTTCGGACAGCTTCAGACTATTTCGAACAGTTTCTGACAATTTCGGACAGTTTTAGACAGTTTCAGACAGTTTCGGACAGTTTCAGACAATTTTGGACAGTTTCAGACAGCTTCAGACTGTTTCGGACAGTTTTGGACAGTTTCGGACAGTTTCAGACAGCTTCAGACAGCTTCAGACTGTTTTGGACAATTTCAGACAGCTTCAGACAGCTTCAGACTTTTTCGGACAGTGTCTGACAATTTTGGACAGTTTTGGACAATTTCAGACAGTTCTGGACAGTTTTGGGCAATTTCATACAGTTTTGGACCGTTTCAGACAGCTTCAGACTGTTTCGGACAGTTTCGTTAAGTTTCAGACAGCTTCTGACAATTTTGGACAGTTTTGGACAATTTCAGACAGTTTTGGACAATTTTGGACAATTTCGGACAGCTTCAGACTATTTCGAACAGTTTCTGACAATTTCGGACAGTTTTAGACAGTTTCAGACAGTTTCGGACAGTTTCAGACAATTTTGGACAGTTTCAGACAGCTTCAGACTGTTTCGGACAGTTTTGGACAGTTTCGGACAGTTTCAGACAGCTTCAGACAGCTTCAGACAGCTTCAGACTGTTTTGGACAATTTAAGACAGTTTCGGACAGTTTCTGACAGTTTCAGACAGCTTCAGACAGTTTCAGACAGTTTTAGACTGTTTCAGACAGCTTCAGACTGTTTCGGACAGTGTCTGACAATTTTGGACAGTTTTGGACAGTTTCAGACAGTTTTAGACTGTTTCAGACAGCTTCAGACTGTTTCGGACAGTGTCTGACAATTTTGGACAGTTTTGGACAGTTTCAGACAGTTCTGAACAATTTCAGACAGTTCTGGACAGTTTGGGGCAATTTCATACAGTTTTGGACAGTTTTAGACAATTTCGGACAGCTTCAGACTATTTCGGACAGTTTCTGACAATTTCGGACAGTTTTCGACAGTTTCAGACAGTTTTGGACAGTTTCAGACAATTTTGGACAGTTTTAGACAGCTTCAGACTGTTTCAGACAACTTAGTAAAGTTTCAGTTTCAGACAGCTTCAGACTGTTTCCGACAGTTTTGGACAATTTCAGACAGTTTCAGACAGTTCCGGACAGTTTCAGACAGTTTCAGACAGTTTTGGGTAATTTCAGACAGCTTCAGACTGTTTCTGACAGTTTCGGACAATTTCAGACAGTTTTGGACAGTTTCTGACTGTTTCAGACAGCTTGAGACAGTTTTGGACAATTTCAGACAGTTTCAGACAGTTTCGGAAAGTTTCAGACAGTTTTGGACTATTTCTGACTGTTTTGGACAGTTTCAGATAGTTTTAGACAGTTTTAGACTTTTTCGGACAGTGTCTGACAATTTTGGACAGTTTTGGACAATTTCAGACAGTTCTGGACAGTTTTGGGCAATTTCATACAGTTTTGGACATTTTTGGACCGTTTCAGACAGCTTCAGACTGTTTCGGACAGTTTCGTTAAGTTTCAGACAGCTTCTGACAATTTTGGACAGTTTTGGACAATTTCAGACAGTTTTGGACAATTTTGGACAGCTTCAGACTGTTTCGGACAGTTTCGTTAAGTTTCAGACAGCTTCTGACAATTTGACAGTTTCAGACAGCTTCAGATTGTTTCAGACTGTTTCGGACAGTTTCTGACAATTTCGAACAGTTTCTGACAATTTCGAACAGTTTCAAACAGTTCCGGACAGTTTCAGACAGTTTTGGGCAATTTCAGACAGTTGTGGACAGTTTCATACAGTTTCAGACAATTTTGGACAGTTTCAGACAGCTTCAGACTGTTTTGGACAGTTTTGGACAGTTTCAGACAGCTTCAGACTGTTTTGGACAGTTTTGGACAGTTTCAGACAGCTTCAGATAGCTTCGGATAGCTTCAGACAGCTTCAGACTGTTTCGGACAGTTTCTGACAATTTCGGACAGTTTTGGACAGTTTAAGACAGTTTAAGACAGTTTAGTAAAGTTTCAGTGTCAGATAGCTTCAAACTGTTTCGGACAGTTTTGGACAGTTTCGTACAGTTTCAGACAGCTTCAGACAGTTTCAGACAGCTTCAGACTGTTTCGGACAGTTTCTGACAATTTTGGACAGTTTCAGACAGTTTCAGACAGTTTTGGACAATTTTGGACAGTTTCAGACAGTTTTGTACAATTTCTGACAGTTTCGGACAGCTTCGGACAATTTCGGACAGTTTCAGACAGCTTCAGACAGTTTTGTACAATTTCTGACAGTTTTGGACAGTTTTTGACAGTTTCGGACAATTTCAGACCATTTCAGACAGTTTCAGACAGCTTCAGACTGTTTCGGACAGTTTCTGACAATTTTGGACAGTTTTAGACAGCTTCAAACTGTTTAGGACAGTTTTGGACAGTTCGGTACAGTTTCAGACAGCTTCAGATTGTTTCGGACAGTTTCTGACAATTTTGAACAGTTTTGGACAGTTTCAGACAGTTTCAGACAATTTTGGACAGTTTCAGACAGCTTCAGACAGCTTCAAACAGTTTCTGACAATTTTGGACAGTTTCAGACAGCTTCAGACTGTTTTGGACAGTTTCAGACAGCTTCAGACTGTTTTGGACAGTTTTGGACAGTTTCAGACAGCTTCAGATAGCTTCGGATAGCTTCAGACAGCTTCAGACTGTTTCGGACAGTTTCTGACAATTTCGGACAGTTTTGGACAGTTTAAGACAGTTTAAGACAGTTTAGTAAAGTTTCAGTGTCAGATAGCTTCAAACTGTTTCGGACAGTTTTGGACAGTTTCGTACAGTTTCAGACAGCTTCAGACAGTTTCAGACAGCTTCAGACTGTTTCGGACAGTTTCTGACAATTTTGGACAGTTTTAGACAGCTTCAAACTGTTTCGGACAGTTTTGGACAGTTCGGTACAGTTTCAGACAGCTTCAGATTGTTTCGGACAGTTTCTGACAATTTTGAACAGTTTTGGACAGTTTCAGACAGTTTCAGACAATTTTGGACAGTTTCAGACAGCTTCAGACAGCTTCAAACAGTTTCTGACAATTTTGGACAGTTTTGGACAGTTTCAGACAGTTTTGGACAGCTTCAGACAGTTTCAGACAGTTTCGGACAGTTTCTGACAATTTTGGACAGTTTCAGACAGCTTCAGACTGTTTCAGACAGTTTCTGAAAATTTTGGACAGTTTCAGACAGCTTCAGACAGTTTTGTACAATTTCTGACAGTTTTGGACAGTTTCTGACAACTTTAGACTGTTTCAGACAGTTTCTGACAATTTTGGACAGTTTCAGACAGCTTCAGACAGTTTTGTACAATTCCTGACTGTTTCGGACAGTTTCGGACAATTTCGGACAGTTTCGGACAATTTCAGACAGTTTCAGACAGTTTCAGACAGCTTCAGATTGTTTCAGACAGTTTTGGACAGTTTTGGACAGTTTTGTACAGTTTCAGACAGCTTCAGACAGTTTCAGACTGTTTCGGACAGTTTCTGACAATTTCGAACAGTTTCTGACAATTTCGAACAGTTTCAGACAGTTTTGGGCAATTTCAGACAGTTGTGGACAGTTTCATACAGTTTCAGACAGTTTTGGACAGTTTCAGACAGCTTCAGACTGTTTTGGACAGTTTTGGACAGTTTCAGACAGCTTCAGACTGTTTTGGACAGTTTTGGACAGTTTCAGACAGCTTCAGACAGCTTCGGATAGCTTCAGACAGCTTCAGACTGTTTCGGACAGTTTCTGACAGTTTCAGACAGTTTTGGGCAATTTCAGACAGTTGTGGACAGTTTCATACAGTTTCAGACAATTTTGGACAGTTTCAGACAGCTTCAGACTGTTTTGGACAGTTTTGGACAGTTTCAGACAGCTTCAGACTGTTTTGGACAGTTTTGGACAGTTTCAGACAGCTTCAGACAGCTTCGGATAGCTTCAGACAGCTTCAGACTGTTTCGGACAGTTTCTGACAATTTCGGACAGTTTTGGACAGTTTAAGACAGTTTAAGACAGTTTAGTAAAGTTTCAGTGTCAGATAGCTTCAAACTGTTTCGGACAGTTTTGGACAGTTTCGTACAGTTTCAGACAGCTTCAGACAGTTTCAGACAGCTTCAGACTGTTTCGGACAGTTTCTGACAATTTTGGACAGTTTCAGACAGTTTCAGACAGTTTCAGAATGTTTTGGACAGCTTCTGACAATTTTGGACAGTTTCAGACAGCTTCAGACAGTTTCAGACTGTTTCGGACAGTTTCTGACAATTTTGGACAGTTTCAGACAGCTTCAGACTGTTTCAGACAGTTTCTGACAATTCCGGACAGTTTCAGACAGTTCTGGACAATTTTGGACAGTTTCAGACAGCTTCAGACAGTTTTGTACAATTTCTGACAGTTTTGGACAGTTTTTGACAGTTTCGGACAGTTTCGGACAATTTCAGACCATTTCAGACAGTTTCAGACAGCTTCAGACTGTTTCGGACAGTTTCTGACAATTTTGGACAGTTTCAGACAGCTTCAGACTGTTTCAGACCGTTTAGTAAAGTTTCAGTGTCAGACAGCTTCAAACTGTTTCGGACAGTTTTGGACAGTTCGGTACAGTTTCAGACAGCTTCAGATTGTTTCGGACAGTTTCTGACAATTTTTTAAACAGTTTTGGACAGTTTCAGACAGTTTCAGACAATTTTGGACAGTTTCAGACAGCTTCAGACAGCTTCAAACAGTTTCTGACAATTTTGGACAGTTTTGGACAGTTTCAGACAGTTTTGGACAGCTTCAGACAGCTTCAGACTGTTTCGGACAGTTTCTGACAGTTTCTGACCATTTCAGACAGTTTCAGACAGTTTCAGACAGCTTCAGACTGTTTCGGACAGTTTCTGACAATTTTGGACAGTTTTGGACAGTTTCAGACAGTTTTGGACAGCTTCAGACAGCTTCAGACTGTTTCGGACAGTTTCTGACAGTTTCTGACCATTTCAGACAGTTTCAGACAGCTTCAGACTGTTTCGGACAGTTTCTGACAGTTTCTGACAGTTTCAGACAGTTTCGGACAGTTTCTGACAATTTTGGACAGTTTCAGACAGCTTCAGACTGTTTCAGACTGTTTCAGACAGTTTCTGACAATTTTGGACAGTTTCAGACAGCTTCAGACAGTTTTGTACAATTCCTGACTGTTTCGGACAGTTTCGGACAATTTCGGACAGTTTCGGACAATTTCAGACAGTTTCAGACAGTTTCAGACAGCTTCAGATTGTTTCAGACAGTTTTGGACAGTTTTGGACAGTTTTGTACAGTTTCAGACAGCTTCAGACTGTTTCGGACAGTTTCTGACAATTTCGAACAGTTTCTGACAATTTCGAACAGTTTCAAACAGTTCCGGACAGTTTCAGACAGTTTTGGGCAATTTCAGACAGTTGTGGACAGTTTCATACAGTTTCAGACAATTTTGGACAGTTTCAGACAGCTTCAGACTGTTTTGGACAGTTTTGGACAGTTTCAGACAGCTTCAGACTGTTTTGGACAGTTTTAGACAGTTTCAGACAGTTTAAGACAGTTTAGTAAAGTTTCAGTGTCAGATAGCTTCAAACTGTTTCGGACAGTTTTGGACAGTTTCGTACAGTTTCAGACAGCTTCAGACAGCTTCAGACAGCTTCAGACTGTTTCGGACAGTTTCTGACAATTTCGGACAGTTTAAGACAGTTTAAGACAGTTTAGTAAAGTTTCAGTGTCAGATAGCTTCAAACTGTTTCGGACAGTTTTGGACAGTTTCGTACAGTTTCAGACAGCTTCAGACAGTTTCAGACAGCTTCAGACTGTTTCGGACAGTTTCTGACAATTTTGGACAGTTTCAGACAGTTTTGGACAATTTTGGACAGTTTCAGACAGTTTTGTACAATTTCTGACAGTTTCGGACAGTTTCGGACAATTTCGGACAGCTTCAGACAGCTTCGGACTGTTTCGGACAGTTTCGGACAATTTCGGACAATTTCGGACAATTTCGGACAGTTTTGGACAGTTTTGGACAGTTTCAAACAGTTTCGGCAGCTTCAGACAGTTCCAGACAGTTTCAGACAGTTTGGGGTAATTTCAGACAGTTTCAGACAGCTTCAGACTGTTTCGGACAGTTTCAGACAGTTTTGGGCAATTTCAGACAGTTTCGGACAGTTTCAGACAGTTTCAGACAGCAGAAGCTCTGAACCTGCTTCCTCTCTGCAGATTAAAAGCTGGGTGTAATCATGACGTCGGCAGTTTTCTCTCTGCACATTAAAAGCTGGGTGTAATCATGACCTCGGCAGTTTTCTCTCTGCAGATTAAAAGCTGGGTGTAATCATGATGTCAGCAGTTTTCTCTCTGCAGCGTCTGGCAGTGGGCCGAGCTGAAACCTGGAGGTCAGAGAGGAGAGAGAGTAATCAGATTACTGCACTCCTAATCACATTGTGATTGCACGCTTACAAATGTTTCATATCATCACGCTGCATCCGACTGAAGATTACATCATCATCGATCTGTGCAGAAACCCAAACACACACAGACAGGTTATTATTATATAGATTATTACTCAGAGACACACAGTCTGTTATTATTAGGGCCCGAGCGCCGACAGTGGCGAAGGCCCTATTGGAACTGAAGGAATTATTATTTTCCTGGCAAATTGGCTTTTTGAGCTTAACATATTCAAAAACTCACCAAATTTGGCGGTCGCATCAAGTCAGGTGAAAATGTACGTATTTTAAGGGTTTCGGGAATAGGCGCACAAAAGTGGCCTAAACCCAACAGGAAGTCCGCCATTTTGAAAAGAAAGTTCGAAATTATGTGTGATTTTGGCCATTTCCACATGTCGTACTTTAACAAACTCCTCCTAGAGATTTCATCCGATCAACTTCAAATTTGGTCCGTGCCGTCTTAAGACGTTAAAGATGAAAAGTTGTTAAAAGAAAAACTTTTCGTCATAGGGCGTGGCCGTGGCGGGGTGGCCATTTTGTGCGTTTCACCATCGAAACAGGAAGTGGGTGTAACTTCAGTGTACATTGACCAATTGCCTCGAAACATTTCATGATTCATAAGAGTCCAACCCTGAGGACATTTACTGGACAAAATTTACTCAAAATCATAGCGCCCCCTAGTGGCAACAGGAAGTAGGCCTAAAAGTCAAGGTGGTATACTTTAACGAACTCCTCCTAGAGATTTCATCCGATTGACTTCAAACTTGGTCTGTATCTTCTCAACACCTTAAAGATGAAAAGTTATTAAAAGAAAAACTTTTCGTCAAACGGTGTGGGCGTGGCGTGGCAGCCATTTTGAGTGTTTAGCGATGAACAAGAAAGTGGCTGTAACTACAGTGTACATTGTCATATCTGCTTGAAATTTCCCACAATCAACAAGGGTCCAGGCCTGAGGACACCTACAGGCCAATATTGACTTTTGGTCATAGCGCCCCCCGCTGGCAACAGGAAATGTGCCTTATATGACAAACATCATCCGATTTACATGAAACTTATGTGTGGTCGATATGTGATACTGAGCCGCCCCCTATACGTTAACCACGCCCACTTACTCAGGCCACGCCCCCTTTCATAACATTTGAACCGTGTAAGGTAGAGTCTTGTGTGAGGTGTCATTGAACTCATCAGAGAGTTTGTTTGTCATTGGTGATGGTTTGGCCCGCCCCCTATGCTTTAGCCATGCCCCCTTTCACAGCTAATGAACTGTATGGCGTAGAGTCTTGTGTAGGGCTGAAACGATTCCTCGAATAACTCGAATAATTCGATTACAAAAAATCCTCGATGCAAAATGACTTGCCTCGAAGCTTCGTTAAATCAATGTTACTAACGTATCGCTGACGGACGGTGTTTCCGCTACTGTCGCCCACCAGACGGCTCAGTCTGCTGCTGGAGACACATGCCAGAGGTAACTAGTGAGGGCTGAGAGAAGAGACCGGCTGGAGGAGACCACAGGAAGGGTCCAAAGTTTGGAATCAGTTCAAACGTAATTAAAACTAAAACTCTGGACAGTGGGTCTATTGCAAAATCAAACTAGCTTAGCACAATAATAGCACGACGTCAGTGCTTTAGCATCTCAACAGAAAACAAGGAGTCTAACTTCATCATCCGTTCCACGAAGAGGACCGACAAAAGCCAATCACAGAGTTGTATGGACGATGACACCACATCAAACACAACAACTACCAAAATCAAAGTCAAGGAAATACGTAGTGGTGACCACGATCTGAGCTGACGCGCTGACTATCCTTCAGAACAACAGCTGATTGTTGTCTGTCTCTCTCTCTCTCTCTCTTTCTCTAAAAAACAGCTGATCAACGATCTAATAGCATAAGTGTAACAGAGCTGTGTGACATTATAATCAAATATATAAATGAAAATAGGTTAAGTATAACTAATATTTACATATAGGTCTAGTTTTGGTTGTTTAAAAACGTAAAAAAAAAAATTAAATTTAAAAAATTTAAATAAAAACATTAAAATTAAAAAATTAAAATAATGTAATGGATTGACCCGCCCCCTATATGTTAGCCACGCCCCTTTCCATAACTGGTGAGCCATTTAAGGTAAAGTATTGTCTGAGGTCGATGCATTTACCTACTGGTGTCCCGGAAGGATCCATTCTTGGTCCGCTCTTGTTCAGCATATACATTAACGACCTCCCATCTGTTTGTCCTGAGGTTGAAACCATAATTTATGCAGATGATACTGTTTTCTTTGTACATGGCAGAACTAAAGCAGATGTTGCAGATAAGCTCACACGATCCATGGCTAATGTTACAACATGGTTACAAGAGTGCTACCTGCCACTAAATGTCTCTAAAACAGTTAGCATGTTCTTTTCAAAAAACAGTAGATCCAC
This sequence comes from Zingel zingel, assembly GCA_023566125.1. Classification (NCBI taxonomy): domain Eukaryota; kingdom Metazoa; phylum Chordata; class Actinopteri; order Perciformes; family Percidae; genus Zingel; species Zingel zingel. The sequence continues at coordinate 43,756,810 of CM042317.1, forward strand.
AAGTGATCATCACATAATGGGTGAGGGTGCAAAATTACAGTTTGTGATGGAATTTAAATATCTTGGGGTGCTAATTGACTCAAACCTGTCCTTTAAGTCACATGTGAAAAAGATCTGTAAAACAATCAGGTTAAATGTTGCTAATTTTCGTTCCATCAGAAATCACATGTCGACAGAGGCTGTCAAAATGTTTTTACATTCTATGATTTTCACCCATCTGAATTATTGTTTGACAAGCTGGTCCCAGGCCAACAATAGCACACTGAAACCACTTGAATCACTATACAAACAAGCCATACAAATTTTAGATAAAAAAACTAAGCGTTTCCATCACTGCTTAATTTTGAAGAAGTACCAGCTTTTAAGCTGGGAAGACAATGAAATATGTAAACGTAAACGTATGTCTGGTATATAAAGTCACTAACAACCTAGCTCCACCGCCACTTGTTGCCTATATCAACAGAAGATCAGATACTGCTCGAGTCACAAGGGGATCCTCAAGAGGAGATTGTGTTATTCCGCTACGGGAAAGTTCTTTTAGTCAGTCAGCCTGGTCCATCAGAGGATCAAGAGAGTGGAATTCAATCCCAAACCACATCAGACAGTTAAACACATATACGTCTTTTACTAAGCAGCTAAAACACTGGATGGTCAATACATATACATGTCAGCACTAACACTATTTATTATTCTGTTAGTTTGAGTAAACATATATGAATTTTACTTATTGTTTCCCCCTAGTTTAATACTGCTTTTATTGTTCTTAATGGTTATGTCTGTTCTAATTCATATTTTGTTTCCACTTTATACCGTGTTGTATTGCCTTGTTGTATAGTTTTCTGTTTTTCCGTTGTGTCTTGTTTTATGCTAAGTTATGACTTTGTCTTGTTGTTTTCTGTCTCTGTGACGCGTTATGCTGAGTTTTGTTTTGCTTGTGTTGTGTTTTTCTTTTTTTGTATTTTAAAAAGCCTTTTTTTTAACATCGAAGGCAGGCGACTACAGATGAAAAATAGCCTTTTGGCTAATTCTGGCTTTTTTAACCCATGGGAAATCATGTGTTTTATTAAATTGCGTTGTCCCCTTCCATAAATAAACTAAACTGAAACTGAAACTGAGGTATCATTGAACTCAACAGAGAGCTCCCTTTTCATTGGTGACGATCGCGCAAATGCATGGTCGCAAGGAGCAGCGTCTGCCAGTAACCACGACGTGCGCGGAGAAGGGCCAAAGCTGAGAGCAGGAAATCTGTCCACAGAACAACATATCTAAGTTCTAAGCAGAAAGTTTGAGCACAAGCAGAGCAAATCCAAGCACGAGCAGTGACTATTTGAGTGTGAGAGCAAGGTTTTGAGGGAAATTATTACAAAATCTGAACGTAATATCAGTGCGAAATGCTCTCAAATTGAAAGAATGCACTCTTGAAGAAAGATAGGAAAAAAACTCCTTAAATAAAGGTTAAATACAAAATAAAACATATTAAAAAAGGTGGTTGAGCTGGCTGTTTCCTCTGAAACTTGCCTGTGCCTGTACAGTACATAAGGTACAAGGAATTACTGTTGATGAAGCCGCAGTGTCCCTTAAAAAAGTATTTTCTGCAGGCCAGGCGTATGTGGTATTAAGTGGTGTCAGAAGTTTGTCAGAATTGGTGATTCAAGATTTTGAAGAGAAAGCCAATATACGCAATTCAGAGTATGGTTGATAATATTACATTCAATACACATACTTTCACTGTGTTTTTGATTAATGTGCAGGGTTTGGCATGACATGTAGCAGATTTGGCATTTGCAGCTTAACTTTATTGCTGGAACAGAAACATGGCTTCCTGCTGCTTCCTCATTTGAAACTGTAGTCTGTCATATAGTAGCAATTTCCCAGTGTTCCCTAACCCTAACCCAGTGTTCCCTAACCCAGTGTTCCCTAACCCTAACCCAGTGTTCCCTAACCTTAACCCAGTGTTCCCTAACCCCCTAACCCAGTGTTCCCTAACCATAACCCAGTGTTCCCTAACCCAGTGTTCCCTAACCCCCTAACCCAGTGTTCCCTAACCCTAACCCAGTGTTCCCTAACCCTAACCTAGTGTTCTCTAACCCTAACCCAGTGTTCCCTAACCCTAACCCAGTGTTCCGTAAGCCCCTAACCCAGTGTTCCCTAACCCTAACCCAGTGTTCCCTAACCCTAACCCAGTGTTCCCTAACCCTAACCTAGTGTTCTCTAACCCTAACCCAGTGTTCCCTAACCCTAACCCAGTGTTCCCTAAGCCCCTAACCCAGTGTTCCCTAACCCTAACTGAGCATTCTGAGATAAACATGCAAAGTGACAGGTGCAGTACGATGACATCACAGGTGCAGTATGATGACATCACCTGTGTCTGTGTCTCTGCAGGTATCGCTGATCGCTGCACAGCTGTGAAGTATCACTTCTCTCAGCCAATCAGACTGAGGAACATCCCTCTTAACCTGACGCGGACCATCCAGCAGGACGAGTGGCATCTGCTGCGTAATATATATTATATATTATATACATTTATAACATTATAAACACTAGGACCATCCAGCAGGACGAGTGGCATCTGCTGTTGATATTATATATTATATATTATATACATTTATATAACATTATAAACACTAGGACCATCCAGCAGGACGAGTGGCATCTGCTGCGTAATATATATTATATATTATATACATTTATAACATTATAAACACTAGGACCATCCAGCAGGACGAGTGGCATCTGCTGTTGATATTATATATTATATACATTTATATAACATTATAAACACTAGGACCATCCAGCAGGACGAGTGGCATCTGCTGTTGATATTATATATTATATATTATATACATTTATATAACATTATAAACTCTAGGACCATCCAGCAGGACGAGTGGTGTCTGCTGTGTAATATATATTATATATTATATATTATATATTGGACATGTTAACATACTTTTCATTTCTCTTCTTTACTGTTTGCTTGAGCACGTGTCTGGCTGAGAACATGAGGTGGTTAAAGGTTTCCTGGTATGCAGCTCAGTCTGTAGCTGTGATGTTATCAGAGGGAACCGTTATGAGCAGAATTATAATAGATGATAATTGACAGACTGCCCAGTTAAGAGTCCTCCTCCACACGCCATGACAGTTATGTAACAGCATCGAGGGACAGCAGGAGGTGGTTCACACAGCAACACTCACTCTGTTTCCTCATTTGTGTGTGTCTGTGTGTGTGTGTGTGTGTGTGTGTGTGTGTGTGTGCGTCTCTGTGTGTGTGTCTGTGTGTGTGTGTGTGTGTGTGTGTGTGTCTCTGTGTGTGTGCGTCTCTGTGTGTGTGTGTGTGTGTGTGTGTGTGTGTGTGTGCGTCTCTGTGTGTGTGTGTGTGTGTGTGTGTGTCTATGTGTGTGTGTGTGTGTGTGTGTGTGTGCGTCTCTGTGTGTATGTCTCTGTGTGTGTGTGTGTGTCTTTGTGTGTGTGTGTGTGTGTGTGTGCGTCTCTGTCTCTGTGTGTGTGTGTGTGTGTGTGTGTGTGTATGTGTGTGTGTGTGTGTGTGTGCGTCTCTGTCTGTGTGTGTGTGTGTGTGTGTGTGTGTGTGTGTGTGTGTGTGTGTGTGTGTGTGTGTGTGTGTGTGTGTGTGTGTGTGTGTGTGTAGACCTACGTCGTATCACAGCAGGGTTCCTGGGCATGGCGGCGGCCGTGCTGCTGTGTGGCAGCATCGTGGCGTCTGTCGGCTTCTTCTGGGAGGAGAGTCTGACGCAGCACGTCTCCGGACTGCTCTCCCTAATGGCAGGTAACAGGAAGCAGCCGGCAGCCAATCAGAGGCCAGCTCAGGCTGACAGACAGTGCTGTCTGAAGACAGGTGTTATCAGGTGACGATATGGTGACAGAACACCTGGAGCTCTGGTGTGTCTCTACATCAACACACAACCTCAACATGCTGCCCTCTGCTGGTACACCAGATTATTACAACAACGCACAACCTCAACATGCTCAAAATCAGTAAACTGATAAGGGTTATGTTAACAGATTTCATTCTATTTATTTGATTATCTGACAGGAAGAGTGCTCATTAATATGCAGCACATTAACTGTGAATGAGCCAGAGTTAGCTCAGCAGGCTGCCCCTGGCCAGTTTTAAATCACAACCTAAAAACACAACATTACTTATTAAAATCAGCATATTAAAGCATTTGTTATGTGTCTTTTCCGTTAAATGATAGCCACTGCCCCAACAACAGAAGAGGTTTGAATGCACCTTTGTTCCTTTGTTGGGGTTCAGGCAACATGCGTTTAGTTAATAATTAAACTCAAATATCCTAAAATATCTCTATGATCCTACCGAAACGTTGGAGGCTAATGTAGCATGTGTGTGTGAATCAGGGAAAATAAATAGTACTGATGGTTTCTTATAGGGCTGCAGCTATCGATTCTTTTTGTAATCGATTAATCTAGCACTTAATCAATCGATTAATCGGATATTTTTTTTAATTTTCATTTTTTTTTACGTTTTTAAACAACCAAAACTAGGCCTATATGTAAATATTAGTTATAGTTTTCATTTATAAATTTGATTATAATGTCACACAGCTCTGTTACACTTATGCTATTAGATCGTTGATCAGCTGTTTCTCTGTAGAGAGAGAGAGACAGAGAGAGAGACAGAGAGACAGAGAGACAGAGAGACAGAGAGAGCGAGAGAGCGAGAGAGCGAGAGCGAGAAAGAGAGCGAGAGAGAGAGAGAGACAGAGAGAGAGACGAGAGAGAGAGAGAGACAGAGAGCGAGAGAGACGAGAGAGAGAGACAGAGAGAGAGCGAGAGAGCGAGAGAGAGAGAGCAAGAGAGAGAGAGACAGAGAGAGAGAGAGAGAGAGAGAGAGAGCGAGAGAGAGAGCGAGAGAGAGAGACAGAGAGAGAGAGCGAGAGAGAGAGCGAGATAGAGAGAGAGACAGAGAGCGAGAGAGAGAGACAGAGAGAGAGAGAGCGAGAGAGAGAGAGAGAGAGAGAGAGCGAGACAGAGAGAGAGAGAGAGACAGAGAGAGCAAGAGATTTTTGATTTTTAAAGAAACTTTATTTTAACAATGTTCCATCTCGTTATCTACAAAAATAATCTCTTATCAACAGACCAATAAAAACGTACATACATAGACACTTAAATACACGACATCATCTCCTGAGAAAAGCTGAGCTGGTCTCCTTGAACAGAGCACAGCACATCCCCCTGGGCCCAGACCTCACAGAACTGATCCACAGCCTTCATCTCTTTATAATAATTAAAGTCAATCTTAACTCTGGCTTTCACCATCCGAGTAAACAGCAGATTAACATCAATATCAACAGAGTCATCCACCTTCCTCTTCCTGCTCACATACACGGCCATCTTTGATTGGCCCAGGATGAAGTTCAACAGCTGACATTTATGTTTAGCTAACTTCCTGTAGCTAAACCCAAAGATGAACGTGTTTGGAGAAGACCTCCCCTACCTTACTGAACAGTTTCTCCAGCAGCAAGAACAATGGCAGCAGGCGTACACACTCAGAATAACAATGAAACACGGTTTCTTTCTCATCACAATAAGGACATTTGTTGCTAACCCCAGGACTAATGACAGACAGAAAGGCGTTGACCGCCACTATCCCGTGCACCACTCTCCACTGGAGGTCAGCTACTCTTTTAGTCAATGGTGGTTTATAAAAACTCCTCCACGCAGGTTGGACATCAACCACCAAACCCAGATGTCCTCGCCACGGTGTGTCCACCCGTCCATGGAGCTTACTCTTATTCCAACACAGCACCATCATTTTATAAAAGGCTTTTCCTGTTGCCTCTTTCAGGTCTAAAGTGCAATGCTTTACATCCAAATAACAACCAACATAACTATCAAGACGGGGACGGACACATACAGCAGGGAAGGAATCGTCAGATTGAGGAGTAATCACACCGACATGATATTCCTCTAACATAATGGACTCATGTCCAGACAGACAGTACTTCCAGTGGTCCAACAGTTTAGAGATTGTTCTGACTGATCTCACACCCAGAACAGCTGCCAGAACAGCAGCATTGTCTAGATGTGGTCCAGCGATATCCACCACTGTGCCCAGCGTGAGCACCCGTGCTCTGCAGAACACGTCCGAGAGGGCAGAACCAGCCCAGCAGGGGTCATCCAACCGGTCCCCGTACACCACCGGTTCCTGTAGCAGCCAGTGTAGGGAGTCACCTTGCACCCGTCTCTCCTTGGTCAACAGCTTCCACACCGTAAACACGCCACGATAGAAAGGAGGCAAAACCTAGAAACTCAGCTTCCTTACATCCATCAGGAACAGATAATCTCTTAGTCCAAAACCCTTAAAGTCTTTCAGCACCCAGTGGGCCAGAGGTCTCCAGACCAAGTCCTTAGGGCCAAACAGCAGTCTCTGGAGGAACTGCAGGCGGAAAGCAGCTCCCCTGCTGGCCAAATGCACCAGTCCTTGTCCTCCCTCGTCCTTGGGAAGAAACAGAACAGCCTGGGGAATCCAGTGCAGCTTGTCCCAAAAAAATCAACCAAAACAGATTGAATCTTCACAAGTAAATTAGAAGGAGGATCCACACAAGACAGTTTATGCCACAGAGAAGAGGACAGCAGATTGTTAATAACAAACGTCCTCCCTCTATAGGACATGCTCGGTAAGAGCCACTTCCATTTCTTTAATCGGCCTTCTATTTTTTCCAGAGCGTTATCCCAGTTTTTTTGCATCACATACTCATCACCCAGAAACACACCCAAATACTTCACCCCTCCTTTCTTCCAGGTGAGCCCTCCTGGGAGAGAGAGAGTGCTCTGGAGCTCATCTCCCACCACCACAGCTTCACTCTTAGCCCAGTTAACTTTAGCAAAAGAGATATGATTAAAAATACTTACATTCTCTACCAAAGTGTCGATATCTGTTTGCTTGTTCAAAACAACCATGACATCGTCTGCATAAGCTGATATTTTAACAGCTGTAGCACACCCAGGAAAATACACACCTAAAAGTTCATTCCTGAGTTTATGGAGCAGAGGCTCAATAGCAAGGGAATACAGCATCCCCGACAGAGAGCACCCCTGCCGTACCCCTCTCTGCACATTAAAAGGTGCAGCCAAACCACCATTAACCTTCAATATACTCGCAATGTCACGGTACAGTACCTGGATCTTAGCTATGAAACCCGGGCTGAAGCCAAAAGCATTGAGCCACAGATACTGATGTTCAACCCGGTCAAAAGCCTTTTCCTGGTCTATGGAAATAAGACCAGTATCCATACCCAATGAGCTAGAGACGTCCAAAACATGCCAAATTAAAGTGATATTATCACTCATTAACCTGCCGGGCACACAGTAAGTCTGGTCAACATGAACCACTTCACTTAATACCTCCCGAAGCCGAGAAGCAAGAGCTTTGGACAGGAGCTTATAGTCCCCACACAGCAGAGAAACAGGTCTCCAGTTCTTTAAGTCCTGTAAATCTCCTTTCTTTGGCAGCAGGGTAATGACTGCCCTTCTGCAGCTCAGCAGCAGAAGTCCTCGGCTCAAGCTGTCCTGAAAGACCTCCAGCAGATCTTCACCAACTACTGGCCAGAAGGTCTTATAAAAATCCACAGGCAGCCCGTCGATGCCTGGTGCCTTACCGTTCCCCAAACTCATCAGAGCAACATACAGTTCATTCAGGGACAGTGGATCGTCCAGCACGGCGTTGTTGGCAGCACCCACCTGAGGAAGCCCAGCATAGAAAGACGCAGCTGACACAGCATCTTCCACGTACTCCTCTCTGAACAGGTCTTTGTAGAACGAGGTGGCAAATCTCCTGATCTCAGGAGTTCCTGTGATCGTATCTCCGTCTTCAGAGCGTAGTGAATGGATGATCTTTCTTTGACCATTCTTACGCTCCAGACCAAAGAAGAACTGTGAGGGGACATCCATCTGGGAGGCGTTCATGAAGCGGCAGCGGACCAGAGCCCCCTGTGCAGTGATGCCCAACAGGTTGGCTAAAGCAGCCTTTTTGACTTTAAGAGCTTCAACATGCCCTTGATTTCCTGTGGAATCCACCAAACTCTGTAATTCCACTATTTCTAGGTCTTGAAGAGACCTGGTAATGTGCTTGGTGACATTGCGAGTATATTGCTGACAAAAAAGTTTCACCTGGACCTTTCCAATATCCCACCACTGCTGCAACGATGGGAAACTGGACTTAAGAGTCCGGTGTATACCCCACACACACTTAAAAGCCTCTTTAAAATAATTATCATTTAAAAGTCCAGTATTAAAGTGCCATTAAGCACTGTGCAATTTTACATTTTCAATATAAACAGAGCACTGGACAAGACAATGGTCCGTAAAACCAACAGGAGAAATGATACACTTTTTAAACACACCAAAATGGTGCTTAAAACAATAAAAGCGGTCCAGCCTGGCCAAAGACAACATGTTGTCTCTGGAGTGACTCCAGGTGTACTGCCTGGCGTTCATGTGAAGACCTCTCCACACGTCCTTCAGCTCACAGCTCTCCATCAGACGCCGGAGTCTGGCCGAGGAAGCAGGATGAGGCTCCAGGTGGTTACGGTCTACACTGGGACTCTCTGTGCAGTTAAAGTCACCTCCCAAAAACAAAAAGTCATCAGTTCAATCCTGAATGACATCACACAAAAGGTTTAAAAAAGTCATTCGTTCAATGGCCAAAACTGGAGCATACACATTTATAAAAATAAGTAGAACATTTTCAAGCTGAACCTTAATTTTTATAATGTGCCCACACATGATCTCCTCCACACTAAAGGAGCAGGGCCGAAAGCCCTTAGAGAAGAGCACCCCGACCCCCCCACTGTTAGAGGCCTTATGGCTGAGAATAACCTCCCCAGGCCACTGCTTCCTCCACTCACTCTCATTCTCCACATCACTGTGAGTCTCCTGCACAAAGATAACATCCAGCTGTTTGAACTCCATCAGTTTGAACAGAGAAGCTCTTTTAACATCACTTCTTGCTCCATTAATGTTTAAAGACCCAATATTTAAATCTGCCATTAAAAAGAAAAGAGCAAAAACACACACAACAAGTATGTGGAGAAACATATTAAACCTAGTCATCATCTTCAATAAGTTGAGCTCTGATTTTAGTCACCAGCTTCTTGAGGCGGTAAACCTCTTGGATAGTGAAGCCTTCAGTATCTTTCCTCAGCCAGGCCACAGACCTGATAAAGCCTCTCAGATCAGGGAAGAACTGCTCCGTCTTCACCGCCTTGATCCCTTTAGTGTCCTGCAGGAACTTCTTGATCTTATCCAGAGGATAAAGATTTAACTTTTCTGCCTGATATGCTATCCACTCACAATCATCATCATCATCATCACACAGATCCTCTAGCAGCTTTTTAGCTTTAGCATCATTCTTCTCTTTGTTAGAACTGCTTTTTCTTTTGCTGGATCTAGTAGTTATATCCATCTCGTCAGACAGATTTTCAGCCAGAGCATCATCAACCACATTTGTAAAATTCTGACTGCAGCTTGTGTTACGTGCACTGCCTTTCTCTTTCCCTGTCTGTGTCTTATTTTTTCCTTTCTCATTAGACTGAGCATTTCTTCCATTAACAGTTTTAATTCCACACTCTTGTTGTGCAACATTATTCTCCTTGTCCTGCGTGTCTATCTCTGCAACCTGTGCAGTTTCTGCACACTGTTGCGCACCTGCCGAGTCTGACTCAGTCACAGGTGGCGCAACATCTGAGTCTGAGCCCCCCGGATGCGGCTCTGCGGCCCGCCCGGCCGAACCGCCCGACCCCGCGGGACCGGGGGCCGGCCCAGCGGGACCGGGAGCCGCCTCGGTCGAACCACCCGACCCAGCGGGACCGGGAGCCGCCTCGGCCGAACCGCCCGGCCCCGCAGGCTCGGAGGCCGGCCGGCGTGGACAGGAACGGACCAAATGACCCTCTTCCCCACATCCAAAACACTTCATGGTATCAGAAGTCGCAAACACAACATAACTGAAACCATCAACTTTAAAACTGAACGTTAAATTTAGATCAGCCGCGTTGTCTTTCAATATCATGAAGGCTTGTCTTCTGTGACACACTACGTGCTTGAGTTTGGGTGATTTACATCCGAGCAGAACCATTTTAATGGGAGACATCAGCTGGCCGTACCCTGACAGCCAAATCCTCATTTTTAATGAACGGAGGTGCGTTTGAAATTGTGATTCTTTTAGATGGGCTCACCAACGGGAGAACCGGGGTGAAAGTATCACGGATTATAATGCCTTTCTCTACCACAGTCTCAACCTTCGCCACATCATCCAGGAAAATAACCACTGCCTTGTTCATACGGGAGGCCGACTACACACTGTCAAACCCCACAACCTCCCCGACGGCATAGCTGGCCTCCTCCACTGAACAGCCCACATGCGGGGAGATCCTCACCGCATGTCGGCGTGTCAGCTTCTCCAGCGCCACATGGTCGCCAAACACGGGCATAATGCCCGGCCGACAACCGAACTATCCGAACAAAACCCACCACCAACTAATAACTAACAACTACACAACAAAATATACACATACAATACCCCAAATATACAGAAACACAAAGATAGAAACTCACACGCTCCGTAGACTCACTCACTCAGCACTCACACTCACGCATCCACTCAGACAGAGAGAGAGACAGAGAGAGAGAGAGAGACAGAGAGAGAGACAGAGAGAGAGAGAGAGACAGAGAGAGAGACAGAGAGAGAGAGAGAGACAGAGAGAGAGACAGAGAGAGAGAGAGAGACAGAGAGAGAGACAGAGAGAGAGAGAGAGACAGAGAGAGAGACAGAGAGAGAGAGAGAGACAGAGAGAGCGCGAGAGAGAGAGAGAGAGAGAGAGAGAGAGAGGGGGGGGAGAGAGAGACAGAGAGAGCGAGCGAGAGAGAGAGAGAGAGAGAGAGAGAGAGAGAGAGAGAGAGCAACAATCAGCTGTTGTTCTGAAGGATAGTCAGCGCGTCAGCTCAGATCGTGGTCACCACTACGTATTTCCTTGTCTCTGATTCTGGTAGTTGTTGTGTCTGATGTGATGTCATCGTCCATACAACTCTGTGATTGGCTGTTGTCGGTCCTCTTCGTGGAACGGATGATGAAGTTAGACTCCATGTTTTCTGTTGAGATGCTAAAGCTCTGACGTCGTGCTATTATTGTGCTAAGCTAGTTTGATGTTGCAGTAGACCCACTGTCCAGAGTGTCTGAACTGACTCCAACCTTTGGACCCTTCCTGTGGTCTCCTCCAGCCGGTCTCTCCTCTCAGCCCTCACTAGTTACCTCTGGCATGTGTCTGAACTGACTCCAACCTTTGGACCCTTCCTGTGGTCTCCTCCAGCCGGTCTCTTCTCTCAGCCCTCACTAGTTACCTCTGGCATGTGTCTGAACTGACTCCAACCTTTGGACCCTTCCTGTGGTCTCCTCCAGCCGGTCTCTTCTCTCAGCCCTCACTAGTTACCTCTGGCATGTGTCTCCAGCAGCAGACTGAGCCGTCTGGTGGGCGACAGTAGCGGAAACACCGTCCGTCAGCGATACGTCAGTAACATTGATTTAACCAAGCTTCCAGGCAAGTCATTTTGCATCGAGGATTTTTTGTAATCGAATTATTCGAGTTATTCGAGGAATCGTTTCAGCCCTAGTTTCTTAAATGATATCAAATGAGATGAAACAGGATAATTAATAAACAGTTTGGTCTCAACTAAAACTAGGACTCCACAACTTCCACAGTTACCGAGCTCTCAATCGAAATCACTGACTCAGGAATATAAATATGGGAAGTCTTGAAATAATAACTGTGTTGTTTGAGTCTTCAAGATCAGACTTGGTTTTAATCCACAATGAGCTTGTGCTCAAACTTTAATGTACGACCGAACATCATCACCAAACCTAGCTTGTAGCTACTCTTCTTCGTTCCCTTTACCACCAACCTCCACCATAGTCATATCACCAGATAGTTCCCTCTGCTGGTCACATTAGGTATTACAGTTGATTCATTGCATATCAACACAATAACTATTGTTTTTTTAAATATGAACTAAATATGACTAATAGATAGTCAGTAACATTTACTTCTCTCATCTTGGCAGCAGAGTCTTTAGATCACATCTTGATCCTGATCATTTCGTTTCGTTAAACGTAGGAAAATTAATCAGTTATATGAAGATGCTGCTTGCTTAAAGAATCTGTGAAAAACAAGGTTGCCGTTCTCAAGTCTGTTGTCTTCAGGAAACAACAACTAGCTAGTGAGCTACACGCTGAACATATCAAGTTATGAAGAAGATGTTTTGTTTTATTTTGTTTTGTTTTGTTTGTCTTTATTATCTATACCTGCCCTGTAAAGCGACTTTGAGTTTGTGAAAAGCACTATATAAATTCAATTTATTATTATTATTAAGATGTGGATGGAGCAACAAGACAGACCTGCTGGTTCTTTCAGGGAATGATTGATAAGATTTAATAAGAATATGTTAGATCATTTCCTCTCTAACTGGGGGTTCCTTCCTGAGACTATTTATCAGAGTCACCATCGCTGCGTCTGGAGCTCAGCGCCGCCCAAGACAACTGTGATTGGTTTAAAGAAATGTAAACAACCCAGCGCGTTTATTCTTCTATCCCAGAATGCATCTGTGGTGTAGCCAGACCTTCCTCCACAGCCCTGTGCAGAGCTTGGTATAAGAGACTTCTTCCTGCTGATTGTCTGTTTCCTGTTTCCTTCAGGGATCTTCTGCACCATCTCTCTGTGTACGTACGCGGCCAGCGTGACCTACGACCTCTCCAGGAACCCGCCCTTCATCTACGGCCTGCCAGCGGATGTGGATCATGGGTACGGCTGGTCCATCTGCTGTGCCTGGGCCAGTCTGGGCCTCACCGTTGCCGCCGGCTGCCTCGGGACCACCTTCCCCTTCCTGAGCCGGGCCGGAGCTCTGCGCTCCAAAACCGCCCGCGAGTCCTCCGTCTGAGCCGCTGGCCGCCCGGCAACCAGACCAGGAGGAAACCTCGGGCAGGCTATCGGACCGGGATGCTCCTGGGTCACGGGACGCCGCGTTCTGGGCGGTTCTGGACAGTTCTGGAGGCTGAGCCTCGGTCTGATCCACCGCAGGAACTCAACACGTGTTTCTAAAATGTGTTCAATGAATCTGAAGCAAAGTGTTTGTAAGACAGAAGTGTCTCTCTGCTGCCCCCTGCTGTGTGTTTATGATATGGACTTCAATGTAACACACACACACACACACACACACAAACACACGCACGCAGACACACACACACACACACAGACACACGCACGCAGACACACACACACAGACACACACACACACAGACACACACACACACACACACACACACACACACACACACACACACACACACACACAAACACACAGACACACAGACACACACACACACACACATAGACACAGACACACACACACACACACATAGACACACACACATACACACACATAGACACAAACACACACATACACACACATAGACATAGACACAGACACACACACACACACACACACACAAATAGACACACACACACACACACACAAATAGACACACATACACACAGAGACATACACACAGAGACACACACACACACAAATAGACACACACATAGACACACGCACACACACACATACACACACATAGACATAGACACAGACACACACACACACACACACACACACACACACACACACACACAAATAGACACACACACACACACACACACACACACAAATAGACACACATACACACATAGACATACACACAGAGACACACACACACACAAATAGACACACACATAGACACACGCACACACACACAAATAGACACACAGAGACACACACACAGACAGACACACTGCAGTCGCGTCCGACTCAGTCTGAGACCAACAAAGTCTCTTTAAAGTTTGGGTTGCGATATTAATTTTCTAAGGTATTTAAGAGGGTTAGGGTTGGGTTAGGGTTAGGGGTTAGGGGGTTACATGTTACAGTATTTAAGACTGACCTGACTTCTTCTGAACATCTTTGCTGAGCTCCAGCTGGCTGCAGTGATGTCACAGACATCACATGTTTCTCACTGAGTATTTCCATTTAATGTTCAGGTCAGGGTTAGGGTTAGTTTCCAGATGTTTTAGACTGAGTTCAGATGTTTCCATATGTTTCAGACTGAGTTCAGGTGTTTCCAGATGTTTCCAGACTGAGTTCAGATGTTTACAGATGTTTCAGACTGAGTTCAGATGTTTACAGATGTTTCAGACTGAGTTCAGATGTTTCAGATGTTTCAGACTGAGTTCAGATGTTTCCAGATGTTTCCAGACTGAGTTCAGATGTTTCCAGACTGAGTTCAGATGTTTACAGATGTTTCCAGACTGAGTTCAGATGTTTCCAGACTGAGTTCAGATGTTTACAGATGTTTCCAGACTGAGTTCAGATGTTTCCAGACTGAGTTCAGATGTTTACAGATGTTTCCAGACTGAGTTCAGATGTTTCAGATGTTTCAGACTGAGTCCAGACTGAGTTCAGATGTTTCCAGATGTTTCAGACTGAGTTCAGACTGAGTTCAGATGTTTCCAGACTGAGTTCAGACTGAGTTCAGATGTTTCCAGACTGAGTTCAGATGTTTCAGACTGAGTTCAGATGTTTCAGACTGAGTTCAGACTGAGTTCAGATGTTTCAGATGTTTCAGACTGAGTTCAGATGTTTCCAGATGTTTCAGACTGAGTTCAGACTGAGTTCAGATGTGTCCAGACTGAGTTCAGATGTTTCAGACTGAGTCCAGACTGAGTTCAGATGTTTCAGATGTTTCAGACTGAGTTCAGATGTTTACAGATGTTTCCAGACTGAGTTCAGATGTTTCCAGACTGAGTTCAGATGTTTACAGATGTTTCCAGACTGAGTTCAGATGTTTCCAGACTGAGTTCAGATGTTTACAGATGTTTCCAGACTGAGTTCAGATGTTTCAGATGTTTCAGACTGAGTCCAGACTGAGTTCAGATGTTTCCAGATGTTTCAGACTGAGTTCAGACTGAGTTCAGATGTTTCCAGACTGAGTTCAGACTGAGTTCAGATGTTTCCAGACTGAGTTCAGATGTTTCAGACTGAGTTCAGATGTTTCAGACTGAGTTCAGACTGAGTTCAGATGTTTCAGATGTTTCAGACTGAGTTCAGATGTTTCCAGATGTTTCAGACTGAGTTCAGACTGAGTTCAGATGTGTCCAGACTGAGTTCAGATGTTTCAGACTGAGTCCAGACTGAGTTCAGATGTTTCAGATGTTTCAGACTGAGTTCAGATGTTTCCAGATGTTTCAGACTGAGTCCAGATGTTTCCCGATGTTTCAGACTGAGTTCAGACTCGACTGCTGGATGGACCTGAAGACCCAAACAGCCTGCAGTCCAAACTTCTTTAAATATTAAGATGTATCTTAGCATCAGACACAAAACGTCTCTGAACAGTCACAGGTGTTTCCAGGTAACCTGTCTGATTGGACGCTCGTTCTATCTCTAAACGGTGTCACCATGTTGCTATGGTTTCCAGGTTAAAGGCCATGTTTCCTGTGAACGGTGTGAAACAGCTTTGATTTTGGTTTTCTCTCGTTTGGTGGCTGGATCAGCTGCAGGGCTGGCTAACCAATTCAACAAGTATCGAGTATCGAAAAATTCCTCGTCATTCAATACCAAATGTCAATCCCTAAGGAGTAAATCTCATTAGCGTCAGGGAGCCAATCCGCACGCAGCATGCTTCTACCAAGACGTAATAGTGTCTGTGATTGGCTGTCTGACAAAGGGCCTAAAACGGCGTGTTATCACGTGACTTATGACATCATTGTTAGAGCTTTCGAAACTTCCTTCACAATTTAAGGTGACATCAGTCGGAGGATTATTCCAACCAAAAATGAGAGAAATACGATTAACCTCCTAGGAGGAGTTCGAAATAATTTGCATAAAAATCTGTTAAAAAGGTGTGAGTGACTGAACCACTGCAGCTGTTTGGATCCCAGAGTTCATCCGAACACACACATGTAAATATGAAGAAGTGTTTTTTACCTGATAAGAGAATATATGAAGTCGTTGAAGTAGTGTTACTGTATGTACGAGTTGTTGTTGAAATGCATTCAGCCATCGGCCTGCGAGCTGAGCCACTGACTCGGACCCGAAAACCCCCGGAGTTTTTAAAGAGTTTAAAAACCTGTGGAAACAAGCGTGTTTGTCCGGATAAAACGTGGAAGCTTTACAACAGAACATCCAAGAGTCCCTTTACTCATCACCCTAAAAACTGAGATCAGAGCTGTCTTTTCGCTGCCTTGCCTTCTTCTCTCTCTCTGACAGGAAGACCAGGTGATCAGATGGATTACAAACTGCCTGAATGCTGCTCTTTGGTCCTTTATTATTTATTAAATTTAGGAGTCAATGTTGAGTCATCATCAGTCTCTGACCTGTAGCCAGCTCCATGCCTCGTCTGTACCCTCCGATACCCCCTAATGTATTTCTGTTACCCCCTAATGTATCTCTGATACCCCCTAATGTATCTCTGATACCCCCTAATGTATCTCTGATACCCCTAATGTATTTCTGATAACCCCTAATGTATCTCTGATACCCACTAACAGCTGATTCATCAGATATTTCTGATCACCAGACCCAAACAGAATCTCTGGATTTCTTTTACATGTTTTAGCTGTGATCCAGGATGAAATCTGTAGAATTTAGCGTTTACTATTTTCTGATTTGGGTGGACATGTGTTAACATTATGAGTTTTATTTAATTTTGTTTAAAATTCTGCGTCTGCATATTCTGTCTGGCCAGTTTATCAGGTATTTCTGATCAGATGTTAGCATTTATCCCCTCAACTCGTTCTCACTCCCAACTCGTAAAATACTGACGCTTGGTCAGTGCCTCTCAGCGTCAGATAACGAACGTCTCCTTTAGACGCTATCTACGGTACGGGACGCACCAGGCAGAGCAGCAGTATATATAGGGTTAGTAGTAATATTATATATATAGTATGTAGACAGACAACAGTAGAGAGTAGTATGTAGAGAGACAGCAGTAGAGAGTAGTATGTAGAGAGACAGCGGTAGAGAGTAGTATGTAGAGAGACAGCAGTAGAGAGTAGTATGTAGAGAGACAGCGGTAGAGAGTAGTATGTAGAGAGACAACAGTAGAGAGTAGTATGTAGAGAGACAGTGGTAGAGAGTAGTATGTAGAGAGACAGCAGTAGAGAGTAGTATGTAGAGAGACAGCAGTAGAGAGTAGTATGTAGAGAGACAACGGTAGAGAGTAAAGCAACAACGGTAGAGAGTAGTATGAAGAGAGACAATGGTAGAGAGTAGAGAGACAGCAGTAGAGAGTAGTATGTAGAGAGACAACAGTAGAGAGTAGTATGTAGAGAGACAACAGTAGAGAGTAGTATGAAAGATAGTAGGTTGGGGGGGTGGATGTGTCTCCAACTCAGGACTTTCCCCCAGGAGACCGGGGTTCATGTCCCGTTCTTGTCCCCCGTGTCACTGAAACGTACATTTTGTAACCCCACCCACCATCTTTTCCTAAACCTTACTGTCCCGTTCTTGTGCCACATGTCAGTTAAACGTACGTCCTGGCCCAGAGAGTCTAAATGTGACGCTAAAGGAGACTTCTTGTGTCAACAACAAACGCCAAAGTCCCCTGACCAAGTGTTGCTGGGAGTGAGAATGTGTTGATACCCTCTTAAACTATCAAATCCTTGGATGCCTTTTCTACCAACTCTCCTTGTGATGCCCCCTCCTGAACTTTCTGATATCCCATCATACCTCTCTGATGTCCCATCATATCCCTCTGATGTCCCATCATACCCCTCTGATATCCCATCATAACCCTCTGATATCCCATCATATCCCTCTGATGTCCCATCATACCCCTCTGATATCCCATCATACCTCTCTGATATCCCATCATATCCCTCTGATGTTCCATCATATCCCTCTGATATCCCATCATATCCCTCTGATATCCCATCATAACCCTCTGATATCCCATCATAACCCTCTGATAACCCATCATACTCCTCTGACATCCCATCATAACCCTCTGATATCCCATCATATCCCTCTGATATCCCATCATACCCCTCTGATATCCCATCATAACCCTCTGATATCCCATCATATCCCTCTGATGTCCCATCATACCCCTCTGATATCCCATCATACCCCTCTGATATCCCATAATAACCCTCTGATATCCCATCATATCCCTCTGATGTCCCATCATACCCCTCTGATATCCCATCATAACCCTCTGATATTCCATCATAACCCTCTGATATCCCATCATATCCCTCTGATGTTCCATCATATCCCTCTGATATCCCATCATATCCCTCTGATATCCCATCATAACCCTCTGATATCCCATCATAACCCTCTGATATCCCATCATACTCCTCTGACATCCCATCATAACCCTCTGATATCCCATCATATCCCTCTGATATCCCATCATACCCCTCTGATATCCCATCATACCCCTCTGATATCTCATCATACCCCTCTGATATCTCATCATACCTCTCTGATATCCCATCATATCCCTCTGATATCCCTCTGATATCCAATCATACCCCTCTGATGTCACATCATACCCCTCTGATATCCCTCTGATATCCCATCATACCCCTCTTATACCCCTCTGATACCCCTCTGATATCCCATCATACCCCTCTGATATCCCATCATACCCCTCTGATACCCCTCTGATATCACATCATACCCCTCTGATATCCCATCATACCCGTCTTATACCCCTCTGATACCTCTCTGATATCCCATCATACCCCTTCTGATACCCCTCTGATATCCCATCATACCCCTCTGATCCCCCTCTGATATCCCATCATACCACTCTGATACCCCTCTGATATCCCATCATACCTCTCTGATATCCCATCATTCCCCTCTCAGGGTACCTGCGGGTCTAAAAAGTATTAAAAAGTCTTAGGTTTAATACTCTAAAACTTAGGCCTTGAAAGTGTAACATTACAGAACAAAGGTCTTAAAATATGTCTTGTCCTTTCGTAGGATTAAATAAATGCCGTAACATCATAAAGAAATGTTTTGTGTGGGTAAAGTTTGGATGTTATACGTCCGTGTATTTATTTAGTATTTTCAGTTTCATAGCATAAGAGCTCTTAATGTGACAAATATTTTGTTCCTTTTGTTGTATTATTTGATGGTGTATGTATAGTATAAATACATATCTAACATTAACTTTCAGTATAACCAAAACAATTCACAATCAAGTGTTACCAACACGGACAAAATAACATTTCAAAGTACTAATACTTCCATTCAAACCATCACTTTTGTCAATATTTTCCATAAACTTACTTGCAGCTGAAATGCATTCAAATTCATGTTGTTTATATCTGTGGGATGAATGTAGTATGGAGCGGAAATTAAGGTCCCATAATGCAATTCAAAATGTAAATAAACAGAAATACACCCTTCAATCAAGTGCTGTGGATAATGTGTACAACTGTTAATGCACAGATATTTCTTAGACTGTACCACATTAAAACTTCTAATAAGGCGAAAAAGTCGACAAAAAACATTGAAAAACAGCAACCAAAAACGTTAGAGAAAGCAGCCAGAATCTTTAAGAAAATTTGCACATTTCTTTCGAACCTTTCCACCATTGTCTTTGCTTTTTTGTTGGCTTTTTCACCACTTTTTTCTAGCTTTCTAGAGACAACAGTAGAGAGTAGTATGTAGAGAGACAGCAGTAGAGAGTAGTATGTAGAGAGACAGCAGTAGAGAGTAGTATGTAGAGAGACAACAGTAGAGAGTAGTATGTAGAGAGACAGCGGTAGAGAGTAGTATGTAGAGAGACAACGGTAGAGAGTAGTATGTAGAGAGACAGCGGTAGAGAGTAGTATGAAGAGAGACAACGGTAGAGAGTAAAGAGTAGTATGTAGAGAAACAATGATAGAGAGTAGTATGTAGAGAGTCAACGGTAGAGAGTAGTATGTAGAGAGTCAACGGTAGAGATTAGTATGTAGAGAGTCAACGGTAGAGAGTAGTATGTAGAGAGACAACAGTAGAGAGTAGTATGTAGAGAGTCAACGGTAGAGAGTAAAGAGTAGTATGTAGAGAAACAATGGTAGAGAGTAGTATGTGGAGCGTCAACGGTAGAGTAGTATGTAGAGAGTCAACGGTAGAGAGTAGTATGTAGAGAGTCAACGGTAGAGAATAGTATGTAGAGAGACAGCAGTAGAGAGTAGTATGTAGAGAGACAGCAGTAGTGAGTAGTATGTAGAGAAACAACAGTAGAGAGTAGTATGAAGAGAGACAACGGTAGAGAGTAGTATGTAGAGAGACAACGGTAGAGAGTAGTATGTAGAGAGACAACAGTAGAGAGTAGTATGTAGAGAGACAACAGTAGAGAGTAGAGCGACAGCAGTAGAGAGTAGTATGTAGAGAGACAACAGTAGAGAGTAGTATGTAGAGAGACAGCAGTACAGAGTAGTATGTAGAGAGACAGCAGTACAGAGTAGAGAGACAGCAGTAGAGAGTAGTATGTAGAGAGACAACAGTAGAGAGTAGAGCGACAGCAGTAGAGAGTAGTATGTAGAGAGACAACAGTAGAGAGTAGTATGTAGAGAGACAGCAGTACAGAGTAGAGAGACAGCAGTAGAGTAGTATGTAGAGAGACAACAGTAGAGAGTGGAGAGACAGCAGTAGAGAGTAGTATGTAGAGAGACAACAGACAGTAGAGAGTAGTATGTAGAGAGACAACAGACAGTAGAGAGTAGTATGTAGAGAGACAACAGTAGAGAGTAGTATGTAGAGAGATAGCAGTAGAGAGTAGTATGTAGAGAGACAGCAGTAGAGAGTAGTATGTAGAGAGTCAACGGTAGAGTAAAGAGTAGTATGTAGAGAAACAATGGTAGAGAGTAGTATGTGGAGCGTCAACGGTAGAGTAGTATGTAGAGAGTCAACGGTAGAGAGTAGTATGTAGAGAGTCAACGGTAGAGAATAGTATGTAGAGAGACAGCAGTAGAGAGTAGTATGTAGAGAGACAGCAGTAGTGAGTAGTATGTAGAGAAACAACAGTAGAGAGTAGTATGAAGAGAGACAACGGTAGAGAGTAGTATGTAGAGAGACAACGGTAGAGAGTAGTATGTAGAGAGACAACAGTAGAGAGTAGTATGTAGAGAGACAACAGTAGAGAGTAGAGCGACAGCAGTAGAGAGTAGTATGTAGAGAGACAACAGTAGAGAGTAGTATGTAGAGAGACAGCAGTACAGAGTAGAGAGACAGCAGTAGAGAGTAGTATGTAGAGAGACAGCAGTACAGAGTAGAGAGACAGCAGTAGAGAGTAGTATGTAGAGAGACAACAGTAGAGAGTAGAGCGACAGCAGTAGAGAGTAGTATGTAGAGAGACAACAGTAGAGAGTAGTATGTAGAGAGACAGCAGTACAGAGTAGAGAGACAGCAGTAGAGTAGTATGTAGAGAGACAACAGTAGAGAGTGGAGAGACAGCAGTAGAGAGTAGTATGTAGAGAGACAACAGACAGTAGAGAGTAGTATGTAGAGAGACAACAGACAGTAGAGAGTAGTATGTAGAGAGACAACAGTAGAGAGTAGTATGTAGAGAGACAGCGGTAGAGAGTAGTATGTAGAGAGACAGCAGTAGAGAGTAGTATGTAGAGAGATAGCAGTAGAGAGTAGTATGTAGAGAGACAGCAGTAGAGAGTAGTATGTAGAGAGACAGCAGTAGAGAGTAGTATGTAGAGAGACAGCAGTAGAGAGTAGTATGTAGAGAGACAGCGGTAGAGAGTAGTATGTAGAGAGACAGCAGTAGAGAGTAGTATGTAGAGAGACAGCAGTAGAGAGTAGTATGTAGAGAGACAACAGTATAGAGTAGTATGAAGAGAGACAACGGTAGAGAGTAGTATGTAGAGAGACAACGGTAGAGAGTAAAGCAACAGCAGTAGAGAGTAGTATGAAGAGAGACAACGGTAGAGAGTAAAGCAACAGCAGTAGAGAGTAGTATGTAGAGAGACAACAGTACAGAGTAGTATGAAGAGAGACAACGGTAGAGAGCAGTATGTAGAGAGACAACGGTAGAGAGTAAAGCCACAGCAGTAGAGAGTAGTATGTAGAGAGACAACAGTAGAGAGTAGTATGTAGAGAGACAACAGTAGAGATTAGAGCGACAGCAGTAGAGAGTAGTATGTAGAGAGACAACAGTAGAGAGTAGTATGTAGAGAGACAGCAGTACAGAGTAGAGAGACAGCAGTAGAGAGTAGTATGTAGAGAGACAACAGACAGTAGAGAGTAGTATGTAGAGAGACAACAGTAGAGAGTAGTATGTAGAGAGACAGCAGTAGATAGTAGCATGTAGAGAGACAACAGACAGTAGAGAGTAGTATGTAAAGAGACAACAGTAGAGTAGAGAGACAGCAGTAGAGAGTAGTATGTAGAGAGACAGCAGTAGAGAGTAGTATGTAGATAGACAACAGTAGAGAGTAGTATGTAGAGAGACAACAGACAGTAGAGAGTAGTATGTAGAGAGACAACAGTAGAGTAAAGAGACAGCAGTAGAGAGTAGTATGTAGAGAGACAGCAGTAGAGAGTAGTATGTAGATAGACAGCAGTAGAGAGTAGTATGTAGAGACAACAGTAGAGAGTAGTATGAAGAGAGACAACAGTAGAGAGTAGTATGTAGAGAGACAACAGTAGATAGTAGTATATAGAGAGACAACAGTAGAGAGTAGAGAGACAGCAGTAGAGAGTAGTATGTAGAGAGACAACAGTAGAGAGTAGTATGTAGAGAGACAACAGTAGAGAGTAGAGCGACAGCAGTAGAGAGTAGTATGTAGAGAGACAGCAGTACAGAGTAGAGAGACAGCAGTAGAGTAGTATGTAGAGAGACAACAGTAGAGAGTTGAGAGACAGAAGTAGAGAGTAGTATGTAAAGAGACAACAGTAGAGTAGAGAGACAGCAGTAGAGAGTAGTATGTAGAGAGACAGCAGTAGAGAGTAGTATGTAGATAGACAACAGTAGAGAGTAGTATGTAGAGAGACAACAGTAGAGAGACAGCAGTAGAGAGTAGTATGTAGAGACAACAGTAGAGAGTAGTATGAAGAGAGACAACAGTAGAGATTAGTATGTAGAGCGACAACAGTAGATAGTAGTATATAGAGAGACAACAGTAGAGAGTAGAGAGACAGCAGTAGAGAGTAGTATGTAGAGAGACAACAGTAGAGAGTAGTATGTAGAGACAACAGTAGAGAGTAGAGCGACAGCAGTAGAGAGTAGTATGTAGAGAGACAACAGTAGAGAGTTGAGAGACAGCAGTAGAGAGTAGTATTTAGAGAGACAACAGACAGTAGAGAGTAGTATGTAGAGAGACAACAGTAGAGAGTAGTATGTAGAGAGACAGCAGTAGATAGTAGCATGTAGAGAGACAACAGACAGTAGAGAGTAGTATGTAGAGAGACAACAGACAGTAGAGAGTAGTATGTAGAGAGGCAACAGACAGTAGAGAGTAGTATGTAGAGACAACAGTATAGAGTAGCATGTAGAGAAACAACAGCAGTAGAGAGTAGTATGTAGAGACAACAGACAGTAGAGAGTAGTATGAAGAGAGACAACAGTAGAGAGTAGAGAGACAGCAGTAGAGTAGTATGTAGAGAGACAACGGTAGAGAGTAGTATGTAGAGAGACAGCGGTAGAGAGTAGTATGAAGAGAGACAACGGTAGAGAGTAAAGAGTAGTATGTAGAGAAACAATGATAGAGAGTAGTATGTAGAGAGTCAACGGTAGAGAGTAGTATGTAGAGAGTCAACGGTAGAGATTAGTATGTAGAGAGTCAACGGTAGAGAGTAGTATGTAGAGAGACAACAGTAGAGAGTAGTATGTAGAGAGTCAACGGTAGAGAGTAAAGAGTAGTATGTAGAGAAACAATGGTAGAGAGTAGTATGTGGAGAGTCAACGGTAGAGAATAGTATGTAGAGAGACAGCAGTAGAGAGTAGTATGTAGAGAGACAGCAGTAGAGAGTAGTATGTAGAGAGACAGCGGTAGAGAGTAGTATGTAGAGAGACAGCAGTAGAGAGTAGTATGTAGAGAGACAGCAGTAGAGAGTAGTATGTAGAGAGACAACAGTATAGAGTAGTATGAAGAGAGACAACGGTAGAGAGTAGTATGTAGAGAGACAATGGTAGAGAGTAAAGCAACAGCAGTAGAGAGTAGTATGAAGAGAGACAACGGTAGAGAGTAAAGCAACAGCAGTAGAGAGTAGTATGTAGAGAGACAACAGTACAGAGTAGTATGAAGAGAGACAACGGTAGAGAGCAGTATGTAGAGAGACAACGGTAGAGAGTAAAGCCACAGCAGTAGAGAGTAGTATGTAGAGAGACAACAGTAGAGAGTAGTATGTAGAGAGACAACAGTAGAGATTAGAGCGACAGCAGTAGAGAGTAGTATGTAGAGAGACAACAGTAGAGAGTAGTATGTAGAGAGACAGCAGTAGATAGTAGCATGTAGAGAGACAACAGACAGTAGAGAGTAGTATGTAAAGAGACAACAGTAGAGTAGAGAGACAGCAGTAGAGAGTAGTATGTAGAGAGACAGCAGTAGAGAGTAGTATGTAGATAGACAACAGTAGAGAGTAGTATGTAGAGAGACAACAGACAGTAGAGAGTAGTATGTAGAGAGACAACAGTAGAGTAAAGAGACAGCAGTAGAGAGTAGTATGTAGACAGACAGCAGTAGAGAGTAGTATGTAGATAGACAGCAGTAGAGAGTAGTATGTAGAGACAACAGTAGAGAGTAGTATGAAGAGAGACAACAGTAGAGAGTAGTATGTAGAGAGACAACAGTAGATAGTAGTATATAGAGAGACAACAGTAGAGAGTAGAGAGACAGCAGTAGAGAGTAGTATGTAGAGAGACAACAGTAGAGAGTAGTATGTAGAGAGACAACAGTAGAGAGTAGAGCGACAGCAGTAGAGAGTAGTATGTAGAGAGACAGCAGTACAGAGTACAGAGACAGCAGTAGAGTAGTATGTAGAGAGACAACAGTAGAGAGTTGAGAGACAGAAGTAGAGAGTAGTATGTAAAGAGACAACAGTAGAGTAGAGAGACAGCAGTAGAGAGTAGTATGTAGAGAGACAGCAGTAGAGAGTAGTATGTAGATAGACAACAGTAGAGAGTAGTATGTAGAGAGACAACAGTAGAGAGACAGCAGTAGAAAGTAGTATGTAGAGACAACAGTAGAGAGTAGTATGAAGAGAGACAACAGTAGAGATTAGTATGTAGAGCGACAACAGTATATAGTAGTATATAGAGAGACAACAGTAGAGAGTAGAGAGACAGCAGTAGAGAGTAGTATGTAGAGAGACAACAGTAGAGAGTAGTATGTAGAGACAACAGTAGAGAGTAGAGCGACAGCAGTAGAGAGTAGTATGTAGAGAGACAACAGTAGAGAGTTGAGAGACAGCAGTAGAGAGTAGTATTTAGAGAGACAACAGTAGAGAGTAGTATGTAGAGAGACAGCAGTAGATAGTAGCATGTAGAGAGACAACAGACAGTAGATAGTAGCATGTAGAGAGACAACAGACAGTAGAGAGTAGTATGTAGAGAGACAACAGACAGTAGAGAGTAGTATGTCGAGAGACAACAGACAGTAGAGAGTAGTATGTAGAGACAACAGTATAGAGTAGCATGTAGAGAAACAACAGCAGTAGAGAGTAGTATGTAGAGACAACAGACAGTAGAGAGTAGTATGAAGAGAGACAACAGTAGAGAGTAGAGAGACAGCAGTAGAGTAGTATGTAGAGAGACAACGGTAGAGAGTAGTATGTAGAGAGACAGCGGTAGAGAGTAGTATGAAGAGAGACAACGGTAGAGAGTAAAGAGTAGTATGTAGAGAAACAATGATAGAGAGTAGTATGTAGAGAGTCAACGGTAGAGAGTAGTATGTAGAGAGTCAACGGTAGAGATTAGTATGTAGAGAGTCAACGGTAGAGAGTAGTATGTAGAGAGACAACAGTAGAGAGTAGTATGTAGAGAGTCAACGGTAGAGAGTAAAGAGTAGTATGTAGAGAAACAATGGTAGAGAGTAGTATGTGGAGCGTCAACGGTAGAGAGTAGTATGTAGAGAGTCAACGGTAGAGAGTAGTATGTAGAGAGTCAACGGTAGAGAATAGTATGTAGAGAGACAGCAGTAGAGAGTAGTATGTAGAGAGACAGCAGTAGAGAGTAGTATGTAGAGAGACAGCGGTAGAGAGTAGTATGTAGAGAGACAGCAGTAGAGAGTAGTATGTAGAGAGACAGCAGTAGAGAGTAGTATGTAGAGAGACAACAGTATAGAGTAGTATGAAGAGAGACAACGGTAGAGAGTAGTATGTAGAGAGACAACGTTAGAGAGTAAAGCAACAGCAGTAGAGAGTAGTATGAAGAGAGACAACGGTAGAGAGTAAAGCAACAGCAGTAGAGAGTAGTATGTAGAGAGACAACAGTACAGAGTAGTATGAAGAGAGACAACGGTAGAGAGCAGTATGTAGAGAGACAACGGTAGAGAGTAAAGCCACAGCAGTAGAGAGTAGTATGTAGAGAGACAACAGTAGAGAGTAGTATGTAGAGAGACAACAGTAGAGATTAGAGCGACAGCAGTAGAGAGTAGTATGTAGAGAGACAACAGTAGAGAGTAGTATGTAGAGAGACAGCAGTAGATAGTAGCATGCAGAGAGACAACAGACAGTAGAGAGTAGTATGTAAAGAGACAACAGTAGAGTAGAGAGACAGCAGTAGAGAGTAGTATGTAGAGAGACAGCAGTAGAGAGTAGTATGTAGATAGACAACAGTAGAGAGTAGTATGTAGAGAGACAACAGACAGTAGAGAGTAGTATGTAGAGAGACAACAGTAGAGTAAAGAGACAGCAGTAGAGAGTAGTATGTAGAGAGACAGCAGTAGAGAGTAGTATGTAGATAGACAGCAGTAGAGAGTAGTATGTAGAGACAACAGTAGAGAGTAGTATGAAGAGAGACAACAGTAGAGAGTAGTATGTAGAGAGACAACAGTAGATAGTAGTATATAGAGAGACAACAGTAGAGAGTAGAGAGACAGCAGTAGAGAGTAGTATGTAGAGAGACAACAGTAGAGAGTAGAGCGACAGCAGTAGAGAGTAGTATGTAGAGAGACAGCAGTACAGAGTAGAGAGACAGCAGTAGAGTAGTATGTAGAGAGACAACAGTAGAGAGTTGAGAGACAGAAGTAGAGAGTAGTATGTAAAGAGACAACAGTAGAGTAGAGAGACAGCAGTAGAGAGTAGTATGTAGAGAGACAGCAGTAGAGAGTAGTATGTAGATAGACAACAGCAGAGAGTAGTATGTAGAGAGACAACAGTAGAGAGACAGCAGTAGAGAGTAGTATGTAGAGACAACAGTAGAGAGTAGTATGAAGAGAGACAACAGTAGAGATTAGTATGTAGAGCGACAACAGTAGATAGTAGTATATAGAGAGACAACAGTAGAGAGTAGAGAGACAGCAGTAGAGAGTAGTATGTAGAGAGACAACAGTAGAGAGTAGTATGTAGAGACAACAGTATAGAGTAGCATGTAGAGAAACAACAGCAGTAGAGAGTAGTATGTAGAGAGACAACAGTAGAGAGTAGAGAGACAGCAGTAGAGTAGTATGTAGAGAGACAGCAGTAGAGAGTAGTATGTAGAGAGACAACAGTAGAGAGTAGTATGTAGAGAGACAGCAGTAGAGAGTAGTATGTAGAGAGACAGCAGTAGAGAGTAGTATGTAGAGAGACAGCAGTAGAGAGTAGTATGTAGAGAGACAGCAGTAGAGAGTAGTATGTAGAGAGACAGCAGTAGAGAGTAGTATGTAGAGAGACAACAGTAGAGAGTAGTATGAAAGATAGTAGGTTGGGGGGGTGGATGTGTCTCCAACTCAGGACTTTCCCCCAGGAGACCGGGGTTCATGTCCCGTTCTTGTCCCCTGTGTCACTGAAACGTACATTTTGTAACCCCACCCACCATCTTTTCCTAAACCTTACTGTTCCGTTCTTGTGCCACATGTCAGTTACACGTACGTCCTGGCCCAGAGAGTCTAAATGTGACGCTAAAGGAGACTTCTTGGAGGGTCAGCCAACGTTTTTTAGTCTAGGGAGTGTAGTATATAGTGCCGTGCACTGATACACTCAAGGTTAATGAGGCATGCGCAGGGGTACAGTGTCAAAGTAGTATGTGATGCAATGTGAGATGTACGCACGTTACTTGAATGGCTTGTGTTCCACTTGGCTATAAGTGTAAAATAAACATCCACTGAGAAATTGGCATCTGTTCACTATTACAGCCATTACAACTAACTATTACGGGGGTGGGGGGGTGGTCATCCAACTTTTGCATTCATGAGAACAGCAAAATTTCAAAGTGGCTTGTTTGGTGCATATTTTTCCATGTAGCTCTCAGTGTCGGCCCCCCATCGCTAGCAGATGGGTCCCTCCCTGTTTACTCAGACACTGTGGGATTTCTCAAATTGAATAAATCCGCTCGCACATATAAACACAAAACTGCTTTGCTAGCTCCATCATGTTGCAACTAAGATATCTACTTTAAAAAAAATGTATTCATTAGCATGATTGCTGTACTGTTTAGTTCAAAAACCACCAAAGTACAAAGACATAGCGGACCAGACGCAAGCTTTTATTTTGAAAAGTCAAAGCTCAAAAAAACATTTCCCAGCAGGGTGATCTCCAGGCTGCAGCCATACCCGACTCAAATATCCTTTCGGTCCTGGTGATATTTTATATATATATATATATATATATATATATATATATATATATATATGTATAAACGACAGCCTTTTCAAAGCATTTGAGAAGGAAGGAGTGGTAGCATGCAAGCTCCCAAATTGACCCTCGTCTGAGAAATTGAGTTTTGGATAATGTTCAGATTTGGCAGTTTTACCTATGTGCTAAAATATACAATGACTGCGGGTGGAAATTAGCATTTTTTGCTATAACGTGGCACATGACATCTCTTCTTTTTTAGACTAATGTTTTTTGTTCATTGTCCCTGATCAAATAAAGAAATAAATAAGACTGAGGAAGCCTAGTGACCAGTCCATAGCAACCAGTGTTGAATTACCCAGAGTGCTTTGGTGAATGTTCTCAATGTTTTCTTGTTTTATTTCATGTGTATACTAGTTTACTAGATGAGTAACTTAGTATTTGAAGTAATGCAGTAATGCAGGAAGTGTGCATTTAGTTTCCATGCTTATTATGTTTTCACAACAATGTTAGTGTGTTAATCTACTGAAATGAACCCCACACCATAACAGAGGAGTGTGATGTGTAAAATGGATGAGCATCTCGCTGCATCCTGCGGGAAGGCACGTCACTCCCCATAAGCTCGAACGGACCAAGACGGTAGCAAATCTCTTGTTTCACATTAGGTGATAGAAACGGATGTATGCTAAACACAAATGACATTTCATGCAACATTGAAGTGTAATTGAGCCTGTGCACTTTTTCGTTCATTTGATTTCCAATTTTGAAACAAAATGAGTGTTTCGGAAATAACATTAGACTGCTGATCCGATGAAAGCCTTGTTTTCATGAACTTCTGGGGCTAGCTGCTAACTAGCTCGGAAGCTAACATCCAATGGCAGGCAGGTTGCTAATTAGCCAATGCTAAAAAGTATGGAAGTCCTAGTTTCCCCTGCTTTCTTTCAATATTCCTCGGTATTTGTCTCTTGGTGTAGTTTGCTAACATGCTCGTAGACATGTAAATTAACTGATAGCTAAGTCAACGGTCAACACCTTTTAAATTGTGATATTGATTTGATTTTGATATTGTGTATAACGTGAAAGCTCAGGCTGCGTTAGCTTCAGCTAAACCACAGCAGCAACTTGCACTGCCCCGTTAAAATGCAACTTCAATCCTCGGATATAACGGTAATCACGTAGCGATTTTACTGTATCTAGGCATCTGTATGTGTGGTCGACCTTTTGAAATACTTAGATTAGGTGTGTTACTGTACAGGTAATATCCGAGGAGCATCTGGCCTGATTGTGAATCCTACTGAACCAGACTGAGAGACCATTTAAAGGCTCAGGAACCCTCGCAGGTGTTTTGGATTAATTAGCTGATTAAGAGTGGGACACTTTGAGCCTACAATATTGGACCTTTTCACAATATTTTAATTTTTGGAGGGTTTTCATAAACTGTAAGCCATAATCATCAAAATTATAACAAATACAGGCTTGAAATATCTCACTTTGCATGTAATAAATCTATATAATATATTAGTTTTACCTTTTATGTTGAATTACTGATAATTAACTTTTGCACAATATTCTAATTTTTCGAGTTTCACCTGTATGCTTCTGGTTCACCTGTTAATTGTTAAAGCAAAATCGCCCCTTTGTACATTTGGTTGAAATGACTGAATTCTTGCTGTTAATATTAAAGTCCATAACGAAACAACACACCATTCTACTTTTGAGGGCTAAATTAAATGAAATATGGCTCTTCTTCCGTTTGAACACATTGTCATCAATATTAACAAGCTTTAAAATGACCCATTTTTCAAATTTGGATATCGTTTCAAAATCGGAAATGAAATTAATGAAAAAGTACACCGGCCCAATTACAGTAACTACATGAAAACTTCACTGTTGTTGCATGAAATGTCGTTTGTGTTTAGCCTACAGCATCAGTGTCTATCTAATGTGAAACAAGAAGCTATATCAGCTTCGCTACCAGGCTGTCTTTTTTTTTTTTTTTTTTAAACTTTATACTTTATTATTCAAGTAAAGCTACATAAACACATTGAAAACATTAAATTCATACACACATACACGAAAAAGGGACACATGAAATTTACATTACAGAGGTGTTAATTGTAAATGTTCAGAGTCCAGATGGCTTTCTTATTTGTCAGTCGTTTTAAAGTTTCAAAATATAAGTTTCAAAGTTGGTGAATATTCGGTTTTCTTTCAGATCAATTACATTTATGGATATAAAATTTTCAAATAAAATGAAAAGATTAAAAATGAAAACATGGCATTTATCCAAATAATTTCCTTCATAGTAAAAAATGCTACCAGGCTGTCTTGGTCCGTTCGAGCTTATGGGGGGTGACGTAAGCAAAGAAAAATGGCTGACTTGGATGTGGACCATAGACATATATAAACTGGAACAGCAGGCCCTGTGTCTCTGGACGGAGACCAGTGAAGTCTCTTTTCCGGTGATGGCTGAGCGTTACTGAGCAGCCTCCATCTGAGCTTGAAGACGTAGATGTGACGTGAGCAACCTGTCTGAAAGTTGGAAGTCTTCTGGTAGCTGTGCCAAGAGAAATCTCAATCATTCCCAATCTAGCAGAGACGGAGAGCGTAGGTATATGTAAGGAGATAACATAGGCACAGGCTAATTACTGATCACTAACATGATAGTTAACATTAGGAATTACACTTAAACAGCTAATGGAAGTCCAAACTGCCTGAGAGCTTCTCCTGGACTATACGGTAACTCCTCTACTATGAGACAGTAAGTCTCGTGGTTATGACCCAATTGTTAGCCTATTTTTATAAAAACGTCTGCTACGGAGCCATAACGTGAGCTACAAGGTAATGGAGCCTTTTATACATTGTCGTGTTTCTTTAGAAATAAACAACGGACAAATAGAGTCTTTAACCGCTTCAGATGTAAAGTTATTCTCTGTCAAAGTGACGTCAAAATGAATGGCAGTCAATGGGATGCTAACGGTGGGTGATGGCTTGGTAGCATCAAAATGACGCCATAGGAAGTACGAGCTCTGAAGTGAAGCTTACCCACTTGATGTGGACGGCCTTCCCGCAGGCTGCAGCGAGATACACTTGGTAAGATGAGAAAGCAGAGGTTAAGTCGTGTAAACAGTGGTTATCTGTCCATCTCTGCCAAGCACCAACCAGAACAGAAGGCATCAGTAACTTATTGGGGAGGGTCATGCCTCTTTACCCAATCATTTTGGAGGGTTATAGAAAATGTATTGCTGGCGAAGGGAGGGTCAGGTCTATTTTGATGTGAGGGTGCAGCAGGCGTCACTCTGCCACGCACACTCCCACTCAGGAGAACCGCCCAATAAAGTAGAAAAAAAAATGTTTTTTTAATTTTGTATTGATTTAAGTCTTTATTTAGGCTATGCAACAGTCAAAGACAAGCACTCAGAACCTAAAAACCAAACACAAACAGTCATTATGCCAGGGGGTTGCAATAAAATAACAAATACAACAGTTTAGGAAGATCTTGGGAAAAAAAAAGGAGAACCACCCATTTACGTCAGAGCCCACTGCGCATGCGCAGCCGCTCCACAGTACCGCACATTGGAGTCACAACAACCGACAGCCATCCACTGTGACCGGCGTTAGGGGGCCGGGGATACTGTCCGAGAGAGTCCACTGTCAGGAGGCCGGGGCCGGGGATACTGTCCGAGAGAGTCCGCTGTTAGGGAGCCGGGGCCGGGTATACTGTCCGAGAGAGACCGCTGTCAGGAGGCCGGGGCC
>CM042317.1:43804365-43811865 GCA_023566125.1 Zingel zingel
CACGCACACACACACACACACACACACACACACACATACATATATATATATATATATATATATATATATATATATATATATATGTATGTATATATATATATATATATATATATATATATATATATATATATATATGTATGTGTGTGTGTGTGTGTATGTACACACACACACACACAGTAGTCGTAATATCATAAATTAAGCTAAAGGAAAATCATGTTCTCTTAATTAGAATTTTAAACGTAGCAGGCGTTGTCATGGGGATGGGTTGGGGGAATGGCTGCTGCTGAAGCTGCCTGTAGAAACCCAGCTTCTTCCCCTCTGTACGTGTTTGGTGTTATGGTCAGTTTGAAGTCTTGGCAGTAGGATCTCAGACATTATGGTGTCACACTTTAGTCTGCTAGAGATGGTCAGCTTCAGTCACACTGAGACAAGCCTGCAGCTAACAACCAATCAGAGCCCACCACAGCCAAGAGCTTAGGGTTAACCAAAACATCAGGCAGATATCTGTCCAATCAGAGCAGAGGACCGGTATGTCCCCATCTGGCAGATATCTGTCCAATCAGAGCAGAGGACCGGTATGTCTCTCAGTGAGATATATATATATATATATATATATATATATATATATATATATATATATATATATATATATATATATATATATATATATACTGCCCTACAAAGCCAAAACGCAGTAACTATGCTAACAATGAAACTGAGAAAAATGCCTTTAAAGTTTTCACCGTGGACAGCCAAACATGTTGTGGGTAGATTAGTGGTAATACATTCATATGATGCCTTGTTAGGAAGTATTTTTGTACATAAAAAACATGACCACTGATGTGACCTTTGACCCCAAAAATGCAGATACTGCACTCTGTCTTGGGATAACCTTAAACAACTAAAACACTATTGCAAAGTGCAGTATCTGCAATCTAAATGTGTTTATTACCACATTTAGATTGGTTTTAATATTTTTTTTGTTTTATTTATTGATGTTTGCAAGTTGTGAATGCTAGTAACCCTCAAAATTAAGATATATATTTGATTGCAATGCTTCATTCTTTAATCAGTGTTTGGCTTTGGAATTTTTGTTTTAAAGTAATTAATTACAGATCAAGGATGTTTTGAAAAAATAGTTAAAAATTAATGCAATTCACAGTTTTTTTTTCCGACTGCTTACACACACAAAATCTTAACAGTCACACAATTTCATCTGAAACCTTTCACTCAAACACCACAATACCAAATCCGCAAAACCTTGCACGAATTCTCAGCCTTCGACTCAGTTTTAATTTCATAAAACATTATTTGCAAAACACCAGACAGAATTCATGACCTAACACACACACATGTAACAGTATTGAGGATAGTTAGTCAGTCTCTTCCTGCCAGCCCGGCTGCTAGTCCACTTTCCTGGGTGCAGCTAACTTTAGCTAACTGTAACTAACTTGACTGGAGCCACCTAACTTTTGAACCATAACCGTTTTCAATAAAATTGGATTAGCTGCCTGATGCGTGGATAGATCAAGAAATGAATGCATGAAAAAAAATCAACATGATCATATGAGGATTATCATAACATAGTCGGAGTGGATATTGCCTTCAAGTGAGCAGGTTGGCTAATGTCTTTAATTTTCTAGCGACTAGCTATCCATGGTAACAGTTCATTGATAAAGCGGTCATTTGCCAGGCTATGTGTTCATATTTTGCTATCTTCCTTACACGTCTCTGGATTGGCATTTTAACGTGAGTTTAAACATAATTTTACCATGAAAATGAGCCTTAGCATTTCTCAGTAGGCTACCTGTTAGGTTTGTTGGTTCTGTGTTAGGGCCCTGACACACCAGCCAGACGGGCCGACCGTCGGCAGAAAAGGCAGTCGGACTGATCAGTCGGGTCCCCGAGGTCCAAAAAATGCCTCAGAACTCACCGAAGAGACGCCGACTTGAGCGTACGCTCTGCACGTAATACGTCTCCATAGCAGCAGGCGGCGCTGCTCTGTATTGTTTCCATTAACAGTCTGATTATTTCCCAGAAAATGAAAACCGGCAGCTGATTGGACGAACGCGTCACGTGGTTCTTTTTTTTCCCGGAAATTCACAGCCAGACTGTCATGGCGGCTCGTTCAGAATACGATCTCATATTGGACTAAAATAGTTCATCGAAACGTGTTCCTGAGAACATGTTAAGAGAGAAATAGGCCGTGCAGTTGCTGAATCGGTCTTCATTTCAGATTGACAAAGGTCAGTTTAACAGATTTTCATCAGATTTTGAGAGGCTCATCCGCTCCCCATTTCCGGGTGAGTCCCGACTGCCCTGTCTCCGACTGAACATGTCGGGTCGGCCCAAATGAAGGCCGACGGCTCCTCGGACGGACAACGGCACGAACACACTGAACAGACTCGAGTCACCGACCTCCGACGGCCGATTATCGGGCTGGTGTGTCTTCTCTCTTAGGGACCGTTATGATCGGGACAACACTTTCAGTATGAAGGTCAGTACAGATAGGATCTTGCAACGGTGTTGCACTCTGAAACCATTATTTTCAATAGCTTGTGCAGCGCAAGAACGGTCTGGCTACAAAGTTTGCAGATTGCAGTATCTGCAGTGTCAAAGCTGGGGAAACAAAGCCAGAACGCAGTAACTGCTAAATCCAAGCTAATGCAAAGGCAAACCGCAGTAACTGATGTGCAGTACGCAGTTACTGCGGTTTGCCTTGGTATTAGCTTGGATTTTGTAGATACTGCAATTTTGACACTCTCGTTTCTCGAAACGGAACACAATTAAACCAGGAGACTTTGTCACAAGACAGAACAGATGTGAAAAAGCCTATTTCAAGTCATAACTCAATTTTGACAAAATATGTAGTCACTGCGTTTTGGCTTTGTAGGGCATTGTGTGTGTGTGTATATATATATATATATATAGTTATCAATTTACAAAATGCAAAGTGAGAAACCAAAGAAAAATCTAAATCCCATCAATATTTGGTGTTACTACCCTTTGCCTCCAAACCAACATAAATTATTTTAGGTACTTATTCTAGGATTGTGAGTCAGGTGTATGGTCATCCAGTTATAGTATACAGTGAGGAAAATAAGTATTTGAACACCCTGCTATATTGCAAGTTCTCCCACTTGGAAATCATGGAGGGGTCTGAAATTGTCATCGTCGGTGCATGTCCACTGTGAGAGACATAATCTAAAAACAAAAATCCAGAAATCACAATGTATGATTTTTTAACTATTTATTTGTATGATACAGCTGCAAATAAGTATTTGAACACCTGTCTATCAGCTAGAATTCTGACCCTCAAAGACCTGTTAGTCTGCCTTTAAAATGTCCACCTCCACTCCATTTATTATCCTAAATTAGATGCACTTGTTTGAGGTCGTTAGCTGCATAAAGACACCTGTCCACCCCATACAATCAGTAAGAATCCAACTACTAACATGGCCAAGACCAAAGAGCTGTCCAAAGACACTAGAGACAAAATTGTACACCTCCACAAGGCTGGAAAGGGCTACGGGGAAATTGCCAAGCAGCTTGGTGAAAAAAGGTCCACTGTTGGAGCAATCATTAGAAAATGGAAGAAGCTAAACATGACTGTCAATCTCCCTCGGACTGGGGCTCCATGCAAGATCTCACCTCGTGGGGTCTCAATGATCCTAAGAAAGGTGAGAAATCAGCCCAGGACTACACTGGAGGAGCTGGTCAATGACCTGAAAAGAGCTGGGACCACCGTTTCCAAGGTTACTGTTGGTAATACACTAAGACGTCACGGTTTGAAATCATGCATGGCACGGAAGGTTCCCCTGCTTAAACCAGCACATGTCAAGGCCCGTCTTAAGTTTGCCAATGACCATTTGGATGATCCAGAGGAGTCATGGGAGAAAGTCATGTGGTCAGATGAGACCAAAATAGAACTTTTTGGTCATAATTCCACAAACCGTGTTTGGAGGAAGAAGAATGATGAGTACCATCCCAAGAACACCATCCCTACTGTGAAGCATGGGGGTGGTAGCATCATGCTTTGGGGGTGTTTTTCTGCACATGGGACAGGGCGACTGCTCTGTATTAAGGAGAGGATGACCGGGGCCATGTATTGCGAGATTTTGGGGAACAACCTCCTTCCCTCAGTTAGAGCATTGAAGATGGGTCGAGGCTGGGTCTTCCAACATGACAATGACCCGAAGCACACAGCCAGGATAACCAAGGAGTGGCTCTGTAAGAAGCATATCAAGGTTCTGGCGTGGCCTAGCCAGTCTCCAGACCTAAACCCAATAGAGAATCTTTGGAGGGAGCTCAAACTCCGTGTTTCTCAGTGACAGCCCAGAAACCTGACTGATCTAGAGAAGATCTGTGTGGAGGAGTGGGCCAAACTCCCTCCTGCAGTGTGTGCAAACCTGGTGAAAAACTACAGGAAACGTTTGACCTCTGTAATTGCAAACAAAGGCTAATGTACCAAATATTAACATTGATTTTCTCAGGTGTTCAAATACTTATTTGCAGCTGTATCATACAAATAAATAGTTAAAAAATCATACATTGTGATTTCTGGATTTTTGTTTTTAGATTATGTCTCTCACAGTGGACATGCACCTACGATGACAATTTCAGACCCCTCCATGATTTCCAAGTGGGAGAACTTGCAAAATAGCAGGCTGTTCAAATACTTATTTTCCTCACTGTATAAGTAGTTGTACTGCATCAGCAAGGTCTCTCCCAGACAAAGATCTCAGAGCAGACTGGTGTTTCAAGATGTGCTGTTCAAGCTCTTTTGAAAAAGCACAAAAACGGGCAACGTTGAGGATCGTAGACGCAGTCGTTGGCCAAGGAAACTTAGTGCAGCAGATGAAAAACACATTAAGCTTATTTCCCTTCGAAATGGGAAGATGTCCAGCAGTGCCATCAGCTCAGAACTGGTAGAAACAAGTGGGACCCAGGTACACCCATCTACTGTATGGAGAAGATGTCCAGCAGGACCATCAGCTCAGAACTGGTAGAAACCAGTGGGACCCAGGTACACCTATCTACTGTCTGGAGAAGATGTCCAGCAGTGCCATCAGCTCAGAACTGGTAGAAACCAGTGGGACCCAGGTACACCCATCTACTGTATGGAGAAGATGTCCAGCAGGACCATCAGCTCAGAACTGGCAGAAGCCAGTGGGACCCAGGTACACCCATCTACCGTCTGGAGAAGATGTCCAGCCCTGGTCTAAGCATCATGGAGTCTGTCTAGGAGAACATGAAGAGACAGAAGGATTGGAGGAAGATCTGTGGTTAGTTCTCCAAGATGTTTGGAACAACCTACCAGCCGAGTTCCTATTAAAACTTTGCAAGTGTACTTAGAAGAATTGATGCCGTCTTCAAGGCAAAGGGTGGTCCCACCAAATATTGATTTGGATTTATCTTCTGTTCATTTACTGCATTTGGTTAATTGATGAAAATAAACTATTAACACTTCCATTTTTAAAGCATTCTTAGTTTACAGCATTTTTTAATACCTGCCTAAAACGTTTGCACAGTACTGTATATGTATGTGTGTGTATATACAGTGCCTTGCAAAAGTATTAGGCCCCCTTGAACTTTTCGACCTTTTGCCACATTTCAGGCTTCAAACATAAAGATATAAAACTGTAATTTTTTTGTGAAGAATCAACAAGTGGGACACAATCATGAAGTGGAACGAAATTTATTGGATATTTCAAACTTTTTTAACAGATAGAAAACTGAAAAATTGGGCGTGCAAAATTATTCAGCCCCCTTAAGTTAATACTTTGTAGCGCCACCTTTTGCTGCGATTACAGCTGTAAGTCTCTTGGGGTATGTCTATCAGTTTTGCACATCGAGAGACTGACATTTTTGCCCATTCCTCCTTGCAAAACAGCTGGAGCTCAGTGAGGTTGGATGGAGAGCGTTTGTGAACAGCAGTTTTCAGTTCTTTCCACAGATTCTCGATTGGATTCAGGTCTGGACTTTGACTTGGCCATTCTAACACCTGGATATGTTTATTTGTGAACCATTCCATTGTAGATTTTGCTTTATGTTTTGGATCATTGTCTTGTTGGAAGACAAATCTCCGTCCCAGTCTCAGGTCTTTTGCAGACTCCATCAGGTTTTCTTCCAGAATGGTCCTGTATTTGGCTCCATCCATCTTCCCATCAATTTTAACCATCTTCCCTGTCCCTGCTGAAGAAAAGCAGGCCCAAACCATGATGCTGCCACCACCATGTTTGACAGTGGGGATGGTGTGTTCAGGGTGATGAGCTGTGTTGCTTTTACGCCAAACAACGTTTTGCATTGTTGCCAAAAAGTTTGATCTTGGTTTCATCTGACCAGAGCACCTTCTTCCACATGTTTGGTGTGTCTCCCAGGTGGCTTGTGGCAATCTTTAAATGACACTTTTTATAGATATCTTTAAGAAATGGCTTTCTTCTTGCCACTCTTCCATAAAGGCCAGATTTGTGCAGTATACAACTGATTGTTGTCCTATGGACAGAGTCTCCCACCTCATCTACTACCCTACAAAACAAAAAGGCAGTACCGTATTTTCCGGACTATAAGTCGCACTTTTTTTCATAGTTTGGCTGGTCCTGCAACTTATAGTCAGGTGCGACTTATATATCAAAATATATATATAATTTAACATGTTTTTAAATGTTAATTCATACTGAAGACATTACCGTCTAAAGCCGAGAGAGGGCGCTCTACGCTTGTGACAGCTCTATGCTGCTCCTAAAGACAACTGAGAAAGAAATGAAAATCCTATTCTGCAGATTTCAAACTGCAGGTAGTAAAATATGCAGCCGAAAACGGTAATCGAGCAGCAGAAAGAAAGTTTGGAGTGAGAGAGAAACTTGTGAGCGACTGGCGAAAAGGTGACTCTCACTGCAACGAAGAAAACAAGGAAAGCTAATTGGCTAATCGCGGGCTGAAAGCAAGATGGCCAGAGCTGGAGGAACGAGTCCACAGACAACGTGCTGCCGGGAGAGGCCTGTCAACGGTGCAGTGGAGTGTGCTATCGTGTAGTTGAATAACTTGCCTTTCGAGATTAAATGTCTGCTCTTAGTCTTGGATTTTGTGAAATAAATTTCTAAATAAATGCGACTTATAGTCCAGTGCGACTTATATATGTTTTTTTCCTCTTCATGACGCATTTTTTGACTGATGCGACTTATACTCCGGAGCGACTTATAGTCCGGAAAATACGGTAACTGCATTTTTGGTCAAAAATGAGTTATTATAATTTTCATGACATTCAAGGCATCCTTTGTTATGTGACAAAACATCTTATCTCAAATATGTGTCGTTTTGGAGAAAAATGGTAGTCGTTTGTACAGTAACTGCAAAAAGCCCTAGTGAAACAAAGCGTAAGTACAGTAACATCCATTACTGTATTCTTGTTATGTTTTACCTAACAAAAAATAACCGTGTTGCTGCGCAGTGAAGTTACTGTTTCCATGGTGAACACACACACTGATTTTGCGGCATCCT
>CM042317.1:43824365-43869365 GCA_023566125.1 Zingel zingel
TAGCTCTACTCTAGCTATACCCTAGCCATACTCTAGCTCTACTCTAGCTCTACTCTAGCTCTACTCTAGCCCTACTCTAGCTCTACCCTAGCTCTACTCTAGCTCTACTCTAGCCCTACTCTAGCTCTACCCTAGCTCTACTCTAGCCCTACTCTAGCTCTACTCTAGCTCTACTCTAGCCCTACTCTAGCTCTACCCTAGCTCTACTCTAGCCCTACTGTAGCTCTACTCTAGCCCTACTCTAGCCCTACTCTAGCCCTACTCTAGCTCTACTCTAGCTATACCCTAGCCATACTCTAGCTCTACTCTAGCTCTACTCTAGCTCTACTCTAGCCCTACTCTAGCTCTACCCTAGCTCTACTCTAGCCCTACTCTAGCTCTACTCTAGCTCTACTCTAGCCCTACTCTAGCTCTACCCTAGCCCTACTCTATATATATTCTAGTTATAGTCTAGTTCTGCTCTACTCTAGCTCTACCCTAGCCCTACTCTAACTATATTCTAGTTATACTCTAGTTCTACTCTAGCTCTACCCTAGCTATACCCTAGCTCTACTCTAGCTCTACCCTACCCTACTCTAGCCCTTCTCTAGCCCTTCTCTAGGCCTTCTCTAGCCCTTCTCTAGCCCTACTCTAGCCCTAATCTAGCTCTACTCTAGCCTACTCTAGCCCTACTCTAGCTCTACTCTAGCCCTACTCTAGCCCTACTCTAGCTCTACTCTAGCTATACCCTAGCTCTACTCTAGCCTACTCTAGCTCTAATCTATCTCTACTCTAGCCCTACTCTAGCTCTACCCTAGCCCTACTCTATCTATATTCTAGTTCTAGTCTAGTTCTACTCTAGCTCTACTCTAGCTCTACCCTAGCCCTACTCTAGCCCTACTCTAGCCCTACTCTAGCTCTACTCTAGCTATACCCTAGCCATACTCTAGCTCTACTCTAGCTCTACTCTAGCTCTACTCTAGCCCTACTCTAGCTCTACCCTAGCTCTACTCTAGCTCTACTCTAGCCCTACTCTAGCTCTACCCTAGCTCTACTCTAGCCCTACTCTAGCTCTACTCTAGCTCTACTCTAGCCCTACTCTAGCTCTACCCTAGCTCTACTCTAGCCCTACTCTAGCTCTACTCTAGCCCTACTCTAGCCCTACTCTAGCCCTACTCTAGCTCTACTCTAGCTATACCCTAGCCATACTCTATATATATTCTAGTTATAGTCTAGTTCTGCTCTACTCTAGCTCTACCCTAGCCCTACTCTAACTATATTCTAGTTATACTCTAGTTCTACTCTAGCTCTACCCTAGCTATACCCTAGCTCTACTCTAGCTCTACTCTAGCTCTACTCTAGCCCTACTCTAGCTCTACTCTAGCTCTTCTCTAGCTCTACTCTAGCCCTACTCTAGCTCTACTCTAGCTATACCCTAGCCCTACTCTAGCTCTACCCTAGCTCTACTCTAGCTCTACCCTAGCTCTACTCTAGCTCTACTCTTGCCCTACTCTAGCTCTACTCTAGCTCTACTCTAGCTATACCCTAGCTCTACTCTAGCTCTACTCTAGCCCTACTCTAGCTCTACTCTAGCTCTTCTCTAGCTCTACTCTAGCCCTACTCTAGCTCTACTCTAGCTATACCCTAGCCCTACTCTAGCTCTACCCTAGCTCTACTCTAGCTCTACTCTAGCTCTACCCTAGCTCTACTCTTGCCCTACTCTAGCTCTACTCTAGCTCTACTCTAGCTCTACCCTAGCTCTACTCTAGCCCTACTCTAGCTCTACTCTAGCTCTTCTCTAGCTCTACTCTAGCCCTACTCTAGCTCTTCTCTAGCTCTACTCTAGCCCTACTCTAGCTCTACTCTAGCCCTTCTCTAGCCCTTCTCTAGGCCTTCTCTAGCCCTTCTCTAGGCCTTCTCTAGCCCTTCTCTAGCCCTACTCTAGCCCTAATCTAGCTCTACTCTAGCTCTACTCTAGCTCTACTCTAGCTCTACTCTAGCTCTACTCTAGCTATACCATAGCTCTACTCTAGCCTACTCTAGCTCTAATCTATCTCTACTCTAGCCCTACTCTAGCTCTACCCTAGCCCTACTCTATCTATATTCTAGTTCTAGTCTAGTTCTACTCTAGCTCTACTCTAGCTCTACCCTAGCCCTACTCTAACTATATTCTAGTTATACTCTAGTTCTACTCTAGCTCTACCCTAGCCCTACTCTAGCTCTACTCTAGCCCTACTCTAGCTCTACTCTAGCTCTACTCTAGCTATACCCTAGCTCTACTCTAGCTCTACTCTAGCCCTACTCTAGCTCTTCTCTAGCTCTACTCTAGCCTTACTCTAGCCGTACTCTAGCTCTACTCTAGCTATACCCTAGCCCTACTCTAGCCCTACTCTAGCTCTACCCTAGCTCTACTCTAGCTCTACTCTAGCTCTACTCTAGCTCTACTCTAGCTCTACCCTAGCTCTACTCTAGCTCTACTCTTGCTCTACTCTAGCTCTACCCTAGCTCTACTCTTGCCCTACTCTAGCTCTACCCTAGCCCTACTCTAGCTCTACTCTACCCTACTCTAGCTCTACCCTAGCCCTACTCTAACTATATTCTAATTCTACTCTAGCCCTACTCTAGCTCTACCCTAGCTCTACCCTAGCTCTTCTCTAGCCCTACTCTAGCTCTACTCTAGCTCTACTCTAGCCCTACTCTAGCTCTACTCTAGCCCTACTCTAGCTCTACTCTAGCCCCTTGTGTTCCTGTTTTGTCAGGTGTCACTCTGCTCTCTCTGTGTTTCCCATGATGCTTTGTGTTCCTGTGTTGGCAGGCTCTCCCATGATGCTTTGTGTTCCTGTGTTGTCAGGCTGTGTTTCCCATGATGCTTTGTGTTCCTGTGTTGTCAGGCTCTCACATGATGCTTGGTGTTCCTGTGTTGTCAGGCTGTGTTTCCCATGATGCTTTGTGTTCATGTGTTGTCAGGCTGTGTCTCCCATGATGCTTTGTGTTCCTGTGTTGTCAGGAGGTGCTGGGCTATAAGATCGACCACCAGGTGTCTGTCTACATGGTGGCCGTGTTGGAGTACATCTCTGCTGACATCCTGAAACTGGCAGGAAACTACGTCAGGAACATCCGGCACTACGAGATCTCACAGCAGGACATCACCGTGGCCATGTGTGCTGACAAGGCACGCACACACACACACACGCACGCACGCACGCACGCACGCACGCACGCACGCACGCACGCACGCACGCACGCACGCACAGACAGACAGACAGACAGACACATACGCACACACACAGACACACACACACACACACACAGACACACACATACACAGAGACACACATACACAGACAGACAGAGACACACACACATACGCATACAGACACACACACACGCACACAGAGACACACACACGCACAGAGACACGCATATACACACACACTCACACATATACACACGCACACACACACACACGCACGCACACACATACACACACACACGCATAGACACAGATGCACACACATATGCGCACACACCCACCCACACATGCACATACACACGCACACATGCACACACATACGCACACACACACAAACACACACACACAAGAACGCAGACAGACAAACACACAAGCGGACAGACAGACAGACAGACAGAAAGCTGCAGTAAAAACCCTTAATGAGACACAGATTCTGAATAAGCTGTATACATGCCCAAACAATGCTTCTAAAACCTGAATAATACCGAAATATCACACACGTCTTCATCTGAAGACTATACATTCAGAATATCCAAACAGAACATTCTGCTTCCATGACCTGTTTCAAACTCAGAATATTATCACATTCTGAATAAAAGTGGAATAATTAGTGTGCAGGTAAACATAACCAACGTTACGAACTTTAACATTGGAACCATCAGCGATTTGACTTCATGAATGAACTAGGGCTGTCAAAATGAACGCTATAATAACCAGTTAACACTAGTTCCTTTATGAATGATAACCAGTTAATATTAGTTCCTTTATGA
The DNA here is from genome assembly GCA_023566125.1 of Zingel zingel. Classification (NCBI taxonomy): domain Eukaryota; kingdom Metazoa; phylum Chordata; class Actinopteri; order Perciformes; family Percidae; genus Zingel; species Zingel zingel. The sequence continues at coordinate 43,828,368 of CM042317.1, forward strand.
ATGATAACCAGTTAACACTAGTTCCTTTATGAATGATAACCAGTTAACACTAGTTCCTTTCATGTGATGCAGCTGTAATGTTGTGGATGGCTCGCAGAAATGGGAAAAGAAAAGGGTCTTTTGAATGTCTGTCTGTGTCTCACCTGTCTCTCTCTTACCTGTCTGTTGGTCTCTCTCTTACCTGTCTCTCTCTTACCTGTCTGTGTGTCTCTCTGTCTGCCTGTCTCTCTCGCATGTTTGTCTCTCACATCTGTCTGTGTCTGTCTCTCTCTCTCTCACCTGTTTGTCTGTTTTTCTATCTGCCTGTATCTCTCACCTGTCTGTCTCTATCTCACCTGTCTGTGTGTCTCGCTGTCTCTATCTCACCTGTCTGTGTGTCTCGGTGTCTCTCTCTCACCTGTCTGTGTGTCTCTCTGTCTCTCTCTCACCTGTCTGTGTGTCTCTCTGTCTCTCTCTCACCTGTCTGTGTGTCTCTCTGTCTCTCTCTCACCTGTCTTAGTGTCTCTCTGTCTCTCTCTCACCTGTCTGTGTGTCTCTCTGTCTCTCTCACCTGTCTGTGTGTCTGTCTCTCTCTCACATGTCTGTGTGTCTGTCTGTCTCTCACCTGTCTGTGTGTCTCACCTGTCTGTCTGTCTCTCACCTGTCTGTGTCTCACCTGTCTGTCTCTCTCTCACCTGTCTGTGTGTCAGTCTGTCTGTCTGTCTCTCTCTCACCTGTCTTTGTGTCTCTCTGTCTCACCTGTCTGTGTGTCTGTCTGTCTCTCTCTCTCATCTGTCTGTGTGTCTGTCTGTCTCTCTCACCTGTCTGGGTGTCTGTCTCTCTCTCTCACCTGTCTGTGTCTCTCTCTGTCTCTCTCTCACATGTCTGTGTGTCTGTCTGTCTCTCACCTGTCTGTGTGTCTGTCTGTCTCTCTCTCACATGTCTGTGTGTCTGTCTGTCTCTCTCACCTGTCTGTCTCACCTGTCTGTGTGTCTGTCTCTCTCTCACCTGTCTGTGTGTCTGTCTGTCTCTCTCTCACCTGTCTGTGTGTGTGTCTGTCTGTCTCTCTCTCACCTGTCTGTGTGTCTCTCTGTCTCTCTCTCACCTGTCTGTGTGTCTCACCTGTCTGTGTGTCTGTCTGTCTCTCTCTCACCTGTCTATGTGTGTGTCTGTCTCTCTCTCACCTGTCTGTGTGTGTCTCAGGTGCTGATGGACATGTTCCACCAGGATGAGGATGACATCAGTGGCTTCCCTCTGATGGATGAGGAGCCCTCAGCCAATGAGGAGCAGAGTTACTACGAGCTGGTGCGGAGCTTGATGTCTGAGGGCCGTCAGTACCTGAGAACTCTCAACCTGCTGATCAAGGTGTTCAGAGAGCCCTTCAGCTGCAGCCACAGGCTCTTCTCCCAGCACGTACGTACTGCCTGTCTGTCTGTCTGTCTGTCTGTCTGTCTGTCTGTCTGTCTGTCTGTCTGTCTGCCTGTCTCTCTGCCTGCCTGTCTGTCTGTCTCTTTGTCAGTCTGTCTCTCTGTCTGTCTTTCTGTCTGTTTGTCTCTCTGTCTGCCTGTCTCTCTGTCTGCCTCTCTGTCTGTCTCTCTGTCTGTTTGTCTCTCTGTCTGTCTGTCTGTCTCTGTTGGTCTCTCGGTCTCTCTGTCTCTGTCTGTGTGTCAGGATGTGGACCTGTCTGTCTGTAACCTGTGTGTCTGTAACCTGACTGTCTGTCTGTCAGGATGTGGACAGTATCTTTAGTCGGATCGTAGATATCCATGAGGTGACGGTGAAGCTGTTGGGTCTGATCGAGGACACGGTGGAGATGACGGACGAAGGAAGTCCTCATCCTCTGGTGGGGAGCTGCTTCGAGGACCTGGCGGAGGTACCTGTCTGTCTCTCTACCTGTCTGTCTGTTTACCGGACTGTCTGTCTGTTTACCGGACTGTCTGTCCACCTGTCTGTGTACCTGTCTGTGTATGTGTGTGTGGTTTGAGGATTCAATGAATTCATCGTAGAAACATGAAATGTTCACCAATTTTTGGATGTTTTGTGCAAATGCTGCCTATGAAATATGACCCCACTCAGCCTGATGGGGGCGTGATTTAAGGTCAACTTCGAAAAGTCATAACTCCTATGCCATGACTCCGATTTAAAGGAAACTTGGTACAGACATCCATCTAGACTCAGTCTACACATTTGCCTCAAGAACCACTAAATTCTGCCAACTAGATTTTCCGATCGTAGTGAAAGATGTTAGTTATCTTTGGTGCAGGTGGTGAAAACTGTCAACGGTCCCGATCCTTCGCAGCTTTTAGATTCTAACGGTTTGTCTTTTACCTTCTGAACTGTTAAACCTCATGTTTCTGTATCTATGTGACCGATCTGTGTTTCTGTTTGCTGTGTGATTGACTGGTAGGAGTTGGCCTTTGACCCCTATGAGACGTACGCTCAGGACACCCTGCGCTCTGGTTTCCATGAACACTTCCTGAGTCAGGTGTCCAAACCGGGAGCCGCCTTCCACCTGCAGGTAAGCCCCGCCCTGCTCTCTGACATCACACACCTGTAGGCTCCACCCAGCTGTTCTGTTCCTCTGCTGCAGATGATGATGATGATGCTAAACTGCTGTCTGTCTTCAGTCCATCTGTGAAGGTTTTAAAGAAGCTGTTCAGTACGTTCTGCCCAGACTGCTGCTCACTCCTGTTTACCACTGTCTGCACCTCTTCGAGATCCTCAAGGTGAGACAACACACTCTCTAAAACACTGTAAATCGATTTAGGACCCAGATTTTTTATAATGACTTTGTTGTTTGAATATGATGAGTGAAAGTGTGTCTATGTTTTTACTTGTTATTGTCTTTGTATTTATTTGAAACCACGCTGCTGCCACTTGCCAGGTCACTCTTGAAAAAGAGATTTGTAATCTCAAGGAGTTTTTATCCTGGTTAAATAAAGGTTTGAATGAATGAATGAATGTAACACACGGTAACGCACTGTAACGCACCGTAACGCACCTCTAACCCACTGTAACCCACCGTAACACACCACAACACACCATAACACACCATAACACACCATAACACACCATAACACACCTCTAACACACTGTAACACACCTCTAACACACCGTAACACACGTAACACACGTAACACACCGTAACACACGTAACACACCGTAACACACGTCTAACCCACTGTAACCCACCGTAACACACCATAACACACCTCTAACACACCTCTAACACACCATAACACACCTTTAACCCACCGTAACACACCGTAACACACCGTAACACACCTCTAACACACCGTAACACACGTAACACACCTCTAACCCACCGTAACACACCGTAACACACCGTAACACACCTCTAACCTACCGTAACACACATCTAACACACCTAACACACCATAACACACCTAACACACCATAACACACCTCTAACCCACCGTAACATACGTAACACACCGTACCACACCTCTAACCCACCTTAACACACTTCTAACCCACCGTAACACACCGTAACCCACTGTAACACACGTAACACACGTAACACACCTCTAACCCACCGTAACACACGTAACCCACCGTAACACACCTCTAACCTACCGTAACACACCTCTAACACACCATAACACACCTCTAACCCACCGTAACATACGTAACACACCGTACCACACCTCTAACCCACCGTAACACACCTCTAACACACCTCTAACACACCTTAACACACTTCTAACCCACCGTAACACACCGTAACACACCGTAACCCACTGTAACACACCGTAACACACGTAACACACCTCTAACCCACCGAAACCCACCGTAACACACCGTAACACACTGTAACACACCTCTAACCCAACGTAACACACCTCTAACCCAGCGTAACACAGCGTAACACACTAACACACCATAACACATGTAATACACCGTAACACACCTCTAACCCACCGTAACACACGTAACAAACCGTAACACACGTCTAACACACAGCAACACACCGTAACACATGTAATACACGTAACCCACCGTAACACACCTCTAACCCACCGTAACACACCGTAACCCACCTCTAACCCACCGTAACCCACCGTAACACACTGTAACACACCTCTAACACACCGTAACACACCATAACACACCTCTAACCCAGCGTAACACACCGTAACACACCTCTAACACACCGTAACACACCGTAACCCACCGTAACACAACACACCGTAACACACCGCACCACAGCTCTAACCCAGCGTAACACACTGTAACACACCGTAACACATGTAATACACCGTAACACACCTCTAACACACCTCTAACCCACCGTAACACACGTAACAAACCGTAACACACCTCTAACACACCGCAACACACCGTTACACATGTAATACACCGTAACACACCGTAACACACCTCTAACCCACCGTAACAAACCGTAATCCACCTCTAACCCACCGTAACCCACCGTAACACACCTCTAACACACCATAACACACCTCTAACCCAGCGTAACACACTGTAACACACCTCTAACACACCGTAACCCACCGTAACACAACACACCGTAACACAACACACCGTAACACACCGCAACACACCTCTAACACACCGTAACCCACTGTAACACAACGTAACACACCGTAATGCACCGTAACCCAGCCCTCCATGTGTCCCAGAACCAGACTGGTTCCCAGTCTCAGACTGGTTTAACCCAGCCCTCCATGTATCCCAGTACCAGACTGGTTTAACCCAGCCCTCCATGTGTCCCAGTATCAGACTGGTTTAACCCAGCCCTCCATGTGTCCCAGTACCAGTCTGGTTCCCAGTCTCAGACTGGTTTAACCCAGCCCTCCATGTGTCCCAGTACCAGACTGGTTTAACCCAGCCCTCCATGTGTCCCAGTATCAGACTGGTTTAACCCAGCCCTCCATGTGTCCCAGTACCAGTCTGGTTCCCAGTCTCAGACTGGTTTAACCCAGCCCTCCATGTGTCCCAGTACCAGACTGGTTTAACCCAGCCCTCCATGTGTCCCAGTACCAGCCTGGTTCCCAGTCTCAGGCTGGTTTAACCCAGTCCTCCATGTGTCCTAGTACCAGACTGGTTCAACCCAGCCCTCCATGTGTCCCAGTCTCAGACTGGTTCCCAGTACCAGACCAGTCTCCTGTAGACCTGGTCCTGCTCTGAGTCTTTGAGTTGTAAGCTCTTTGGCCCAGTTGAGTTAAATCTGTGAAATACCTCCAGTCATGTTGTGCAGATTATGTCAGGGCTGGGGGGAGGGGGGATTACTGTTCACATGCTGCTGCTGCTGCACTGAGGTCTGGGTCACACCTGGTTCTGGTCCTGGATCTGTTCTGGACCAGCTCTGTCAGATAAACAGTCTGAGTGAGCTGTCTCTATGTAACGTTAGACAACCCATCATAGACATTATTAGATCTTGGTAGAAGCATGCTGCGTGCTGATTGGCTCACTGACGCATATGAGATTTACTCCTTAAGGCCAGTTTATGCCTCTGCATTAAATCGACGCCGTTGGTACGTACGTGGAGATGCGGACTCACCTCTCCAGAAATGTAACTACACGTAGGCGGCAACAACTGTGATTGGTCCGCTCGGCCGTGGCTCGTTACCGTTGAACCCCCCCCCCCCCCCGACTCATTTACTGGTTCTCCTTCTCCATATACATGAAATCAAGGAGAGGGTTAACTTCTCCTGCTCCGGATCTCCCACTGTGGTCAGACAGAACAGAGGAGACACTTTGTTTCTCTCACTAGGACTCTAGAGTTATGCACACATGCACGCACCAAGCCTTGTGTGTGTCGTGTTTTCTGCGTCACCTCTCAGGTGTGTCTGACTGTTTTCTCTGTGACGGTTATCCTCCGCAGCAACTGGAGGAGAAGAGTGAGGACGAGGAGGACAAAGAGTGTCTGAAACAGGCCATCACGGCTCTGCTCAACCTGCAGAGCAGCATGGAGAGGATCTGCTCCCGCAGCCTGGCCAAGAGGAGGCTCAGGTACCCAGCTATACAAACACACACTAACATACACTCCTGGTCAAACACACACTCCTACACACTCCCACACACACCTAGTCAAACACACACTAACACACACACACCTGGTCAAACACACACTAACACACACTCCCACACACACCTGGTCAAACACACACTAATACACACACCTGTACAAACACACACTCCTGTACAAACACACACTCCTACATACTCCCACACACACCTGTACAAACACACACTCCTACACACTCCCAAACACACACCTGGTCAAACACACACTCATACACCCTCCTGTATAAACACACACTCCTACATACTCCCACACCCTCCTGTACAAACACACACTCCTACATACTCCCACACACACCTGGTCAAACACACACTTAATACACACTCCTGTACAAACACACACTCCTACACACACCTGTACACTCCTACACACACCTGTACAAGCCTGTACACTCCTACACACCTGTACACTCCTACACACCTGTACACACCTGTACACTCCTACACTCCAGTACACTCCTACACACCTGTACATACTTGTACAATCCTACACACACCTGTACACGCTTGTACACTCCTACACACACCTGTACACGCTTGTACACTCCTACACACACCTGTACACACCTGTACACTCCTACACACACCTGTACAAGCCTGTACACTCCTTCACACACCTGTACACTCCTGTACACTCCTACACACCTGTACACACCTGTACACTCCTGTACACTCCTACACACCTGTACACACTTGTACACTCCTACACACACCTGTACACACCTGTACACTCCTACACACACCTGTACACTCCTACACACCTGTACACTCCTGTACACACCTGTACAATCCTACACAATCCTATACTAGCTTTTACCTCGGCTAACTTCATTAAAAAAGGCAGTTTGTGGAGATTTTTGTCAGCCAGCCTTCCAAAAGAAAGCACGCGGAAGCCAGCAGCACATGTGATCCCGACCAGGAAAGAAAACCAATATACCATTTCATATTCTGGCTGGTGGATTCACAAAGTTGACTCCTTGTTTTGGTTCAGGATCCACAGAGTGTGAGTCTAGGGACCTTTTTAGCTCGATCTCCAGCTCCTTTATCTTTGGTTCTGTCATCTGACTGGAAAACTGAGAACAACGAGATTTACGGAGATTATGTCATAATATGTTAAAGAATGAAAAGGGAATTATAAATAAAAGATGTGCATGTAACCGAGTTCAGCTGAGTGAAACAATAAGCTGAGCACATGAGTCCAGTCTGAGTGTGTGGACTCCTCCCATCCTCCCTGTTTCCCCTGGACAGAAATAGCCCGGGGGGGGGGTCGGCGAGGTTGTAGGTCGGGGGGGGTCAGAGGAAGTTTCGTCAGTACCTGGGCGGTGCTGCTGCAGCTTATTGTTCTCTCACAGAAAGAAAAGAACTCAGAGAGGAAAAATTCTGCTGCTGATGTTTTCTGAAGTTTAAAGTTTCTACACTACGATACTGAGAGGAAGGAGAGGAGGAATGAGGAGGAGAGGACAGCTGGCTGGATGATCGTCAGGTGGATATGAGGACGTAGGTGACTTCAGTTTCTTCTCTCTTTGTATTTTAGCTGCAGGTTGTTTGAGCGGACAGTTGGGTGTAGATTAGTCTCCCACTGCCAGCTCTATTTCCTCAGCGCTGTGGTGTAAAGTCTGGCCACACCACAGGTGCATTCTGGGATAGGAGAATAAACACTCTGGGTTGTTTGCATTTCTTTCAACCAATCACAGTCGTCTTGGGTGGCGCTAAGCTCCAGACACAGCAACGGTGACTCTGATAAATAGTCTCAGGAAGGAACTGGTTCTGGTGGAACATTTACACCCCGCTAAAGAAAACTCCTCGTACAATATTACATAAAGTTAACTGTGTGTGTGTGTGTGTGTGTGTGTGTTTACCTGGTTTTGTCCGTGTACAATATTACATGAAGGTCCATTAATCCAGTAATATGAGTTATTTAAATCAGCTGATACATGGTTAAACCTCATTGGCTCTTACCAGTGTATCTCCATGTGTACTTGGTCCACAGCAATCCCACCAATCAGTCCCAAAACCTCCTAGTTAGAGAGGAGATGATCTAACATATTCTTTATAAATCTTTACAATCATTCCCTGAAAGAACCAAGCAGGTCTGTCTTGTTGAACCGTCCACATCTTCTTCAGAACTTGATATTTTCAGCGTGTAGCTCGTTAGCTACGAGGTTGTTGTTTCCCGAAGAGAACGGAGTTTGAGAACGGAAACACACCTCACAGAGAGAGAAGAAGTTTATCCTGGAAATGTCCTTCCGTTGATCCAGACTAGGATTTTGAGTGTCTGTTAGAGCTTTTGTTTTGAAGGAACTGGGCAGCCTGAGCCACCAGGTGAAGTTATATCTGTGAAGTGTGAGCATTATGGTTTTTACCATGGCAAGAGTGACGCCATTGTTCTGTCCCTGCACTGTTTGCTTGCCAAAAATGGTGAAATAACCCTCACAGAAACCCCATGCTTTCCTGGACAATAAAGGTTTAATTCCCTTTTTTAACTGAGTTTTTAACTCATTAGTGACGGTGTGGTGACTAATGAGTAAAAGAGCAGATTGAGATTAGGGAGAGGGACAGAGCCTGACATGTACGTCAAACTAGTTAGATTCAGGCTGTTGTGAAGGCCAGTGAGCTGTTTGGCATGGTCCTTTGGTTAGTACACAACTAAATGGTGATTGTTGTCAGCTGTACAGTATAGTGTATAGTGTAGTGTGTAGTGTAGTGTATAGTATAGTGTGTAGTGTAGTATAGTGTAGTGTATAGTGTGTAGTGTATATTATACTGTAGTGTAGTATAGTGTATAGTGTGTAGTGTAGTGTATAGTATAGTGTAGTGTGTAGTGTATAGTATAGTGTAATGTATAGTATAGGGTAGTGTAGAGTATAGTGTAGTGTAGTAGAGTATAGTGTATAGTATAGTGTGTAGTGTAGTATAGTGTATAGTGTAGTGTATAGTGTAGTGTATAGTGTATAGTATAATGTAGTGTATAGTATAGTGTAGTGTATAGTATAGTGTAGTGTATAGTGTATAGTATAGTGTAGTGTGTAGTGTATAGAGTGTAGTATAGTATAGTGTAGTGTATAGTAGTATAGTATAGTGTAGTGTATAGTGTGTAGTGTATAGTGTGTAGTATAGTGTAGTGTATAGTGTGTAGTATAGTGTATAATAGTGTATAGTGTAGTGTATAGTATAGCGTAGTATAGTGTAGTATAGTGTAGTGTATAGTATAGTGTATAGTATAGTATAGTGTATAGTGTAGTGTAGTGTATAGTATAGTGTATAGTGTGCTGAGCTCGCTGGGAGACGTTCTCCGGGCGGCGGGAGTGAGAATGATCTGTGGTAAAACTGTGACCTTGTTGCCGCTCACCTTTTAAAGGCACCACGGCTTTCCAAGGTGGTAAGCGAGCATCCTGAAAACATACCTCCTATGGGGAGATTCTAGGCTACCAAGCCATCAGCTCCCGTTAGCATCCCATTGACTGCCATTCATTTTGACGTCACTTTGACAGAGAATAACTTTACATCTGAAGCGTTTAAAGACTCTATTTGTCCATTGATTATTTCTAAAGAAACACAACACTGTATAAAAGGCTCCATTACCTTGTACCTCACGTTATGGCTCCGTAGCAGATGTTTTTATAAAAATAGGCTAACGATTGTGTCATAACCATGGGACTTTCTGTCTCATAGTAGAGGAATTACCTCAGTAGAAGCTCGCAGGCAATCGGGGGGGGGGGGGGGGGGGGGGGGGGAGGCGTGGAGGCATACAGTCTAGGGAGAAGCCCAGAGAGAGTCCATGAAAGCATCAGAACAAAATATTTCAGCAACGTTTTGATGGACTGGAAATACTTCGGTATGTGGCAAGTGAAATCATATGAAGTAACATTTATTCACGAATAACTAGGATATTTTAAGAAAAGTATATGTTGTTAAATAATGACGTCGGGGTAACATCTAGTTAGCAATAATTAGCCTGTGCCTATGTTATCTCCTTACATATACCTATTGGATATGAATTCATATCACAAGTTCTTGAATATCATTTTACATAACTTCTTAATATTAAGCATTAACTTAATATGGCATACTGGCGTTATATTTTAAAATAAATAAATACAAAAAATACTATGACGAAATAATTCATCTGAATACTTACCCGGTTAGACCCGCTACCCTGGGTTATAACAAAGTGGCCGGCTGTTCACCGCTCTACCTTTTCTCCAAAGTTGATTGCTAGTCCAGTTGCAGTTTAATACAGCTGGCTGTGAACCCCAGCGTTCCAGCCCGCTGTTTGTCTCTTTCTCTGTAAGCAATCAGCATGTAAACACGAAAACTATGAAAACGCGGAGGAACCAGCCAGCGCCACATCACTCACAGGAAACAAGCCGAACAAAGCTGTGACTGGTCTGGAGATAGCAATGTTTGGGATAAATAAAGGATCTCTATGTGCTTTGTGTGGATGAAGCATGACGTTTTCAACTTTGACTAATTTCACGGCTGGCTCTCTGCCTCGTAGCGTTACTTCTGCGCTGCTTGTTTGTTCGTAACTCGCCGCTACTCAGTTTATACACAAGTTATTCTGCTACCATGGTAACAGTACACATAACATATGTCTGTGGCTCTGACCCTTCTGCTGCGTAGAGGTGAATAGGACTGGCCTTTCTATCCGGTTAGTTTCTGAGGTGTTAACATAGCTGAGGGGTTTAGCTGTAAACTGATTAGCTGCTGCTGAGGAACACACCGTCCTCTTCTCACACACTGGAGTTTCTCTTTGTGTTGTTAGTCCAACAGGAAGTCAACTCCATCAGACCTGTTTTATGCTATGCATGCTAACTCTGTGGCTAACTCCTATAACTTCTTCACAATAAATAGTGTTAAGCTGTAATATGAGAGTTTAACCCCTAACCCTAAATACAAAGAAACAAGAAAAAAAGACGACACAAGCACAAAACACGACACAGCACGCTGACTGATTAACTCTTCTTCTGACTTGTTCTGTGGTTGTTCTGACTCCCTCTTGTTCTTCTTCTGTGGTGCGCAGCGAGTCGGCGTGCCGTTTCTACAGCCACCAGATGAAGGGGAAGCACCTGGCCATCAGGAAGATGAACGAGATCCAGAAGAACATTGACGGCTGGGAGGGGAAGGACATCGGCCAGTGCTGCAACGAGTTCATCATGGAGGGCACACTGACGCGCGTCGGCGCCAAACACGAGCGCCACATATTCCTGTTCGACGGCCTGATGATCTGCTGCAAGTCCAACCACGGGCCACCGCGGCTGCCGGGCGCCGGCTCGGCCGCCGAGTACCGCCTCAAAGAGAAGTTCTTCATGCGCAAAGTCCAGATCAATGACAAAGATGACAAGGAGGGCGAGTACCGCCACGCATTTGAGATTATCCTGAAGGACGGCAACAGCGTGGTGTTCGCCGCCAAGTCTGCCGAGGAGAAGAGCGGCTGGATGGCGGCGCTGATTTCGCTGCAGTACCGCAGCACACTGGAGCGCATGCTGGACTCGGCCATGCTGCAGGAGGACAAGGAGCAGACAGTGAGGCTGCCCGGCGCCGAGCTGTACCGCTTTGCCCAGCCCGACTCCGAGCAGAACGTCGTGTTCGAGGACAGCGTCCAATCCAAGTCCGGGATCCCCATCGTCAAGGCCGGGACGGTGCTGAAGCTGATCGAGAGACTCACCTTCCACATGTACGCAGGTAAGACGGGACACTTTTACACTAACCTTCCACATGTACACAGGTAAGACGGGACATTGTTACATTAACACATACAGATGTGAGGAATCAGCAGAGAGAATGGGGATACAGATGTGAGGAATCATCAGAGAATGGAGATACAGATGTGAGGAATCAGCAGAGAGAATGGAGATACAGATGTGAGGACTCTTCAGAGAGAATGGGGATACAGATGTGAGGAATCGGCAGAGAATGGAGATACAGATGTGAGGAATCAGCAGAGAGAATGGAGATACAGATGTGAGGAATCAGCAGAGAGAATGGAGATACAGATGTGAGGAATCAGCAGAGAGAATGGAGATACAGATGTGAAGACTCGGCAGAGAGTGGGGATACAGATGTGAGGAATCAGCAGAGAAAATGGAGATACAGATGTGAGGAATCAGCAGAGAGAATGGGGATACAGATGTGAGGAATCGGCAGAGAGAATGGGGAGACACTAAGCTAACGTTACGTTCGTAGCAAGCATTTAGTTACCCGGTTCAGAGAGCAGTGTCCAGACTGCGCGTCCAGAGGTTACTGTTGGGGCTTCACAATTTACAGCAGCGAGGTGCAGTAACTGGAATGTCCTCCCTGTAGAGGTCTGGTCCTCATCACGTCTGCACTGCGTCCTGTTTTATGTGTAGCTGCTCTCTGCTGAGCCTGGACAGGTTCTTGGTTTTATGTTTATAACAGAGAATCTTTACTCTATAGCTGTAACTCACATCCTGTGCCTCTCACACTGCTCTGGACTCTGGTTTAGTGTTAGTGATGGGTGTGGGGTTAGTACCCTAACCTCTGGATTCTGGGTAAGTGATGGGTGTGGGGTTAGTACCCTAACCTCTGGACTCTGGGTAAGTGATGGGTGTGGGGTTAGTACCCTAACCTCTGGACTCTGGGTAAGTGATGGGTGTGGGGTTAGTACCCTAACCTCTGGACTCTGGGTAAGTGATGGGTGTGGGATTAGTACCCTAACCCTCTGGGCGGTTCGGGGTTACAGCTGAGACCTTTATCACTTTTATCGTCTCACAGTGAACGCTGCCTTCATCGTCTTTATTGGGGTAAATACAGTTTCAGTTAGAAGTAAATCTACAACACAAACTAATACAACGTTACAAGCTAAATTAAATACATGAAATACAGCTTTCTGAAAGAATAGATTAGAAACATAAAGTATTAATTAAAATATGAAGTAAAGTTAAATGATCCTTCAATCTGCTACAGTTGTCTGACAGTGAAAGACTTTACAACAGGAAATCAAACCACTGGAACTGCTGACTAACTAACTGGAGCTCCATACTTAAATAAACTGTGTGAACAACTGAAGTGAATGGTTTTAAATGGATATTTTCTAATAATACAGACCGCTTATTATACTAATTACCTTTATGGATTAGTAAGGATAACATGGCAACCTAAACAGACCACATTAAAAACCTAATGAGGGAATATGTCTCCTGTAATAGACTTGACCACAGCGAGGCCTAGTGGCCGACCAAGGGAACTACATCAGCTTCATATTTCTCTTCTGTGGTTCAGCGTCTCCATGAGAGCTGACAGACATTCACATATCACTAAAAAACTCAAACTGAATTGAATTTATGTTCATTTTAATTTTATTTTTATTAGTTTTTAAAAAGTGTGTAGGTTTTATGGTAAACGTCCTCCCGTGTCCAGACATGTAGGAGTTGCAGTTTGGTTTGGCCCTTCTGGGCTCTTGTAGAAACATTTAGTTCAGTTTATTTGCACAAATATAGTGGTCCTCATTTAACAGTCAATCGTAGAAACCAGCTCAGATATGGGCGCAGAGTAATCCTTTTACGACGTAAGAGTAATCCTCTTCACGCGTGATTCATGAAACCTTCGTATCACACCAATCAGAGCGTAAGGATGGTTGTACGTTGATAAATGCATCGGCTGGAACCCATCATAATTTAAATATCACGCCCCTATATCTTCTCAGTTCTGAGGCCTCGCCCCCACAATGTACGACGTGACAAGACGTAATCCGGCTGAGAAGCAGCACTTCTCAGAGGTGGAGATTGAGACCCTGATGTCTCAGGTTCAGTATTTGGCAGCCTGAGAGCTGGGATTAAAGGCTGGAGGAAGAATGCAGAATGGAAAGAGATCACTGATGCAGTCAACAGGGTTGCCGTAGTAAATCAGACTCCAGCTGAGGTTTATTTAATGTATACGTCCTTGACGTATGCTATAGTCCTAATAATAATATTCAGGCATATATTGCAATCTCTTAGGCCTATATGGTTTACCTATATTTAAATAAACACACAGTAGCGGAGTTAATGCAGTCTTTTATTTTACTTGTGTATTTTTCATGCTGTTAAGTGATCAACTGATGACTTCTCCTGTTAAACTGATTATATGCTGCACCGCAAGTCCACACTGACTTCAAAACTTGCGTACACGAGTTTAAACTTGACGTGCGATTTGATCGTAGCCTCCATTCACGTCCATATTAATAAATGTCGAGCTTTGCGTGGAATGACCGTATGCTGGTTTTTTGTCGTGTGTTTGTCCGTAAATGAGGGCCGCTGTCCTGTAGAACAATATGTGGCAGACTCTGTAGATATAAGCTTCTCATTCTGCCAACAGAATGTAAATCCTACACACTGCACCTTTAACCAGGTAGGGCTGTACACTATGCACATGGTCAAAGACACTCAGAGATTTATTGTGTTGAGAGAAAATATCAGCAGAAAACTGCACTTTAAAATGCAACTGTCATTCTTTTTATATTCAATTCAATGTTGAATTTATTCAGTAAAAGAAAGTTGGAACTGATGTCCTTTCATTAGTTTTAAACTCAACAAGCAGTTTGTTGTATAGCTAAGTACATCTGTTTTATTTATCATTAAGTTACATCACTATCAAGATATTCAACAACGTTATTGCAGGATTAAACCATTAATCGTTACTAGAGCAGTTCACTGTCCTGGTGAATGGGTTAGACTCTTGTGATCCTGTCCATGTTGGGTTAACCCTCTGCTGCCCTGAGCGTTCATTCATCAGCTGTTTCCTGTTAATTCATCAGCTGTTTCCTGTTAAATAATCAGCTGTTTCCTGTTAATTCATCAGCTGTTTCTGTGTTAATTCATCAGCTGTTTCCTGTTAGTTCATCAGCTGTTTCCTGTTAATTAATCAGCTGCTTCCTGTTAATTAATCAGCTGTTTCTGTGTTAATCAGCTGTTTCTGTGTTAATTAATCAGCTGTTTCTGTGTTAATTAATCAGCTGTTTCCTGTTAATTCATCAGCTGTTTCCTGTTAATTCATCAGCTGTTTCCTGTTAATTCATCAGCTGTTTCCTGTTAATTCATCAGCTGTTTCTGTGTTAATCAGCTGTTTCTGTGTTAATTAATCAGCTGTTTCTGTGTTAATTCATCAGCTGTTTCTGTGTTAATTCATCAGCTGTTTCCTGTTAATTCATCAGCTGTTTCTGTGTTAATTAATCAGCTGTTTCTGTGTTAATTCATCAGCTGTTTCCTGTTAATTCATCAGCTGTTTCCTGTTAATTCATCAGCTGTTTCTGTGTTAATCAGCTGTTTCCTGTTAATTCCTCAGCTGTTTCTGTGTTTTCAGACCCAAACTTTGTGCGAACGTTTCTGACGACGTACCGGTCGTTCTGTAAGCCTCAGGAGCTGCTGGACCTGCTCATGGAGAGGTGAGTCTTAAAATGTGTTCAAGCTAAATGTAAGGACTGCCCGATGACTGCACTGGTGGAGCTGTCTGTGTGTCTGGCCTTGTCTTTTGTGTGTGTATTTAGTTGTGTCATGAAATGATAGTGCATGTTTAGTATTTGTCTTACAACTTCTATTTGTTATTGTTTATGATATTGTTATGTGTGTTTATTATTGCATTGCCACATTTTCAAGAGAGATTTAAGGTCCTCAGGAAGAATAGGATCCTAAATAAACTAACAAACCATCAGGAAATCACATAAAAGAACAATGAAAGCGAGATGATGGAGCAGAAACTGTAAAAGCCCTTCTCCATCTGGCGTATGTCTGGTGGTCTCAGTCTGGTGGTCTCCGTCTCAGCCTGGTGGTCTCCATCTGGCGTATGTCTGGTGGTCTCAGTCTGGTGGTCTCAGTCTGGTGGTCTCAGTCTGGTGGTCTCCGTCTCAGTCTGGTGGTCTCCATCTGGCGTATGTCTGGTGGTCTCAGTCTGGTAGTCTCCATCTGGCGTATGTCTGGTGGTCTCAGTCTGGTGGTCTCCGTCTCAGCCTGGTGGTCTCCATCTGGCGTATGTCTGGTGGTCTCAGTCTGGTGGTCTCCGTCTCAGTCTGGTGGTCTCCATCTGGCGTAGGTCTGGTGGTCTCAGTCTGGTGGTCTCCGTCTCAGTCTGGTGGTCTCCATCTGGCGTATGTCTGGTGGTCTCCGTCTCAGTCTGGTAGTCTCCATCTGGCGTATGTCTGGTGGTCTCAGTCTGGTGGTCTCCATCTGGCGTATGTCTGGTGGTCTCAGTCTGGTGGTCTCAGTCTGGTGGTCTCCGTCTCAGCCTGGTGGTCTCCATCTGGCGTATGTCTGGTGGTCTCAGTCTGGTGGTCTCCATCTGGCGTATGTCTGGTGGTCTCAGTCTGGTGGTCTCCGTCTCAGCCTGGTGGTCTCCATCTGGTGTATGTCTGGTGGTCTCCATCTCAGTCTGGTGGTCTCCATCTGGCATATGTCTGGTGGTCTCAGTCTGGTGGTCTCCATCTGGCGTATGTCTGGTGGTCTCAGTCTGGTGGTCTCCGTCTCAGCCTGGTGGTCTCCATCTGGTGTATGTCAGGTGGTCTCAGTCTGGTGGTCTCCATCTCAGTCTGGTGGTCTCCATCTGGCGTATGTCTGGTGGTCTCAGTCTGGTGGTCTCAGTCTGGCGTATGTCTGGTGGTCTCAATCTGGTAGTCTCCATCTGGCGTATGTCTGGTGGTCTCAGTCTGGTGGTCTCCGTCTCAGCCTGGTGGTCTCCATCTGGCGTGTGTCTGGTGGTCTCAGTCTGGTGGTCTCCATCTCAGCCTGGTGGTCTCCATCTGGCGTATCTCTGGTGGTCTCAGTCTGGTGGTCTCAGTCTGGCGTATGTCTGGTGGTCTCAGTCTGGTAGTCTCCATCTGGCGTATGTCTGGTGGTCTCAGTCTGGTGGTCTCTGTCTCAGCCTGGTGGTCTCCATCTGGCGTGTGTCTGGTGGTCTCAGTCTGGTGGTCTCCATCTGGCGTATGTCTGGTGGTCTCAGTCTGGTGGTCTCCGTCTCAGCCTGGTGGTCTCCATCTGGCGTGTGTCTGTGGTCTCAGTCTGGTGGTCTCCATCTGGCGTATGTCTGGTGGTCTCAGTCTGGTGGTCTCCATCTGGCGTATGTCTGGTGGTCTCAGTCTGGTGGTCTCCATCTGGTGTATGTCTGGTGGTCTCAGTCTGGTGGTCTCAGTCTGGTGGTTTCAGCAGTCAGAAGAGAAACCAGGAGGCAGAAACATGTTTCTACGGTTGGATAAGTGTGTCTGGTGGTCTCGGTCTGATGGTCTCAGTCTGATGATCTCAGTCTGGTGGTTTCAGTCTGATGGTCTCAGTGTGTCTGATGGTCTCAGTTTGATGGTCTCGGTGTGTCTGGTGATCTCAGTCTGATGGTCTCAGTGTGTCTGATGTTCTCAGTTTGATAGTCTCGGTGTGTCTGGTGGTCTCAGTCTGATGGTCTCAGTGTGTCTGATGGTCTCAGTGTGTCTGATGGTCTCAGTCTGTCTGGTGGTCTCAGTGTGTCTGGTGGTCTCAATCTGATGGTCTCAGTGTGTCTGATGGTCTCAGTGTGTCTGATGGTCTCAGTGTGTCTGAGGGTCTCAGTCTGACGGTCTCAGTGTGTCTGATGGTCTCAGTGTGTCTGATGGTCTCAGTCTGATGGTCTCAGTGAGTCTAATGGTCTCAGTGTGTCTGGTGGTCTCAATATGTCTGGTGGTCTCAATATGTCTGGTGGTCTCAGTGTGTCTGATGGTCTCAGTGTGTGTGGTGGTCTCAGTGTGTCTGAGAGTCTCAGTCTGATGGTCTCAGTGTGTCTGGTGGACTCAGTGTGTCTGATGGTCTCAATGTGTCTGATGGTCTCAGTGTGTCTGGTGGTCTCAGTGTGTCTGATGGTCTGTGTGTCTGGTGGTCTCAGTGTGTCTGATGGTCTGTGCGTCTGGTGGTCTCAGTCTGGTGGTCTCAGTGTGTCTGATGGTCTCAGTCTGGTGGTCTCAGTGTGTCTGATGGTCTCTGTCTGATGGTCTCAGTGTGTCTGATGGTCTCAGTCTGGTGGTCTCAGTGTGTCTGATGGTCTCTGTCTGATGGTCTCAGTGTGTCTGGTGGTCTCAGTGTGACTGGTGGTCTCAGTGTGTCTGAGGGTCTCAATCTGGTGGTCTCAGTGTGTCTGAGGGTCTCAGTGTGTCTGGTGGTCTCAGTGTGTCTGATGGTCTCAGTCTGATGGTCTCAGTGTGTCTGAGGGTCTCAGTGTGTCTGAGGGTCTCAGTCTGATGGTCTCGGTGTGTCTGATGGTCTCGGTGTGTCTGAGGGTCTCAGTCTGGTGGTCTCAGTGTGCCTGGTGGTCTCAGTGTGCCTGGTGGTCTCAGTGTGTCTGGTGGTCTCATGGTCTCAGTGTGTCTGATGGTCTCAGTCTGGTGGTCTCAGTGTGTCTGATGGTCTCTGTCTGATGGTCTCAGTGTGTCTGGTGGTCTCAGTGTGTCTGGTGGTCTCAGTGTGTCTGAGGGTCTCAGTCTGATGGTCTGTGTGTCTGAGGGTCTCAGTGTGTCTGCGGGTCTCAGTGTGTCTGCGGGTCTCAGTCTGATGTTCTCGGTGTGTCTGATGGTCTCGGTGTGTCTGATGGTCTCAGTCTGGTGGTCTCAGTGTGCCTGGTGGTCTCAGTGTGTCTGGTGGTCTCAGTGTGTCTGAGGGTCTCAGTGTGTCTGGTGGTCTCATGGTCTCAGTGTGTCTGATGGTCTCAGTGTGTCTGGTGGTCTCAATGTGTCTGGTGGTCTCAGTGTGTCTGATGGTTGTGTTGATGACATCATCATAATAATTGTCTTTAATGTGAGAGATCAGCTGGGACGTTTCCTGCTGATTTCTGTTAGTTAAAAGTCTGATCTGAGGTTTGTGATTGGCTGATGTGATAGTGTCTGTGATTGGCTGATGTGATAGTGTCTGTGATTGGCTGATGGGATGGTGTCTGTGATTGGCTGATGCTATGGTGTCTGTGATTGGCTGTAGGTTTGAGATCCCAGAGCCGAGGCCCTGCGAGGCCGATCAGATGGAGGGAGGAGAGCAGCCGATCAGCGCAGAACTCAAACGCTTCCGCAAAGAGTTCGTCCAGCCGGTCCAGCTCCGGTAATCGTAATCATAATCATAATTATCTTTATTATACTGCTATTATACTACTATTATACTCAGATACACACTACTGATATATTAATCATGATTATACTCACACTACTAATATATTAATCATGATTATACTCACACTGCTGATATATTAATCATGATTATACTCACACTACTGATATATTAATCATGATTATACTCACACTGCTGATATATTAATCATGATTATACTCACACTGCTGATATATTAATCATGATTATACTCACACTACTGATATATTAATCATGATTATACTCACACTACTGATATATTAATCATGATTATACTCACACTACTGATATATTAATCATGATTATACTCACACTACTGAAATATTAATCATGGTTATACTCACACTGCTGATATATTAATCAGTTCATGTTTACAGCTCTAATCAGATCAGTGCAGACTCACATACCCACTGATACGATACCAGAGTTTTAGGCAGTATTGGAGGATTTTCTGAAACTGGTGTCTGTATCAAAACAACTCCACATGGGACTGATGATGTAACAACCTCAGGGTGATGTCACCCTTCAGCTGTAGCTGATCATGTGACCTGTGTCGTCCTGCAGAGTGCTCAACGTGTGTCGTCACTGGGTGGAGCATCACTTCTACGACTTTGAGAGAGACGGTCACCTGCTGAGACGCCTCGAGGAGTTCATCGCCTCCGTCAGAGGTACTGACCAATCAGAGCTCAGTGCTTTATATCCATCATGTTATAGATCAGAGGTACCGGCTAACCAATCAGTGATCAGTGTGTTATAGGAACCAACCAATCAGAGCTTTATATCATCATGTTATAGATCAGAGGTACCAACCAATCAGTGATCAGTGTGTTATATCCATCATGTTATAGATCAGAGGAACCGACCAATCAGAGCTTTATATCATCATGTTGTAGATCAGAGGAACCGACCAATCAGAGCTTTATATCATGTTGTAGATCAGAGGAACCGACCAATCAGAGCTTTATATCATCATGTTGTACATCAGAGGAACCGACCAATCAGAGCTTTATATCATCATGTTGTAGATCAGATGAACCGACCAATGAGAGCTTTATATCATCATGTTATAGATCAGAGGAACCAACCAATCAGAGCTTTATATCATCATGTTAAATCCTACGCCGTGTGGCGCTGCAGGTGTAGACGGTTAAAAAGACCCATTCAGCCAGCGGTCCGTATACGCTACGCTGTACCCAGAGCTTTAGTGTCTGTTGATCCGCAGCTGTGAGAACCTCTGAATGCTGACACAGACATGCTGTCATAGATGATGTCATACATGATGTTATGCATGTAATGCATGATGTCATACATGATGTTGTGCATTATGTCATACATGATGTCATACATGATGTCGTACATGATGTCATACATGTCATATGATGTCATGCATGCTGTCATACATGATCTCATACATTTCAATTCAATTTTATTTATAGTATCAAATCATAACAGGAATTATCTTGAGACATTTTACAGATAGAGTAGGTCTAGACCACACTCTATAATTTACAAAGCCCCAACAATTCCAATAATTCCCCCAAGAGCGAGCATTAGCAGTAGCTAGTGCGACAGTGGCGAGGAGAAACTCCCTTTTAGGAAGAAACCTCGGCAGACCCAGACTCTTGGTAGGCGGTGTCTGACAGGGCCGGTTGGGGTTATGATGAACAGTGGCGTAATAGTCACAATAGAGATAATGGAACAGTGACGACAATGGTAGTCGTAGTAGTTCATGTCATAGCCGGGCACAGCAGGGCGTTACGGGATGTAGCTTGGCACAGCAGGGCGTTACGGGATGTAGCGTGGCACAGCAGAGCATGGGTGGATGCAGTGGACGCGGCAGGATGTAGCCAAACATTACATGATCTCATACATGCTGTCATACATGATCTCATGCATGATCTCATGCATGATGTCATGCATGATGTCATGCATGATGTCATACATGATCTCATACATGCTGTCATACATGATGTCATACATGCTGTCATACATGATGTCATACATGCTGTTATGAATGATGTCATACATGATGTCATACATGATCTCATGCATGATCTCATGCATGCTGTCATACATGCTGTCATACCTGATGTCATACCTGCTGTTATGAATGAGGTCATGCTGTGATGTGTCTCAGGTAAAGCGATGAGGAAGTGGGTAGAGTCGATCACTAAGATCATCCAGAGGAAGAAGCAGGTTCAGGTGAGCGTGGCGAGCCACAGCATCACCTTCCAGAACGCTCCGCCTCCCTTCGAGTGGCACATCTGCAAACCAGGAGGCAGCGAGGCCTTCGACCTGATGACGCTGCACCCCATTGAGGTCGGCCGCCAGCTCACGCTGCTCGAGTCCGACTTCTACAGGTAGCCTTCCAAATCTTATTTATACAGCCTTTTATAATATTATATTATATTATATTATATTATATATTATACAGCCTTTTATAATATTATATAATATAATACTATATTATATATTATACAGCCTTTTATAATATTATATAATATAATACTATATTATATTATATAGTATACAGCCTTTTATAATATAATATATTATATAATATTATATTATATTATACAGCCTTTTATAATATAATATATTATATAATATTATATTATATTATACAGCCTTTTATAATATAATATATTATATTATACAGCCTTTTATAATATAATTTTATATTATACAGCCTTATATAATATAATATAATATTATAAAGCCTTATATAATATAATATTATATATTATATTATACAGCCTTATTATAATATATTATACAGCCTTTTATAATATTATATTACACAGCCTTTTATAATATAATATAATACTATATTATACAGCCTTATATTATATATAATATTATATCATATCTTTGTGTCTGTGTTCAGGGCGGTGCAGCCTTCGGAGCTGGTCGGCAGCGTCTGGACCAAAGAGGATAAAGAGATTCACTCTCCCAACCTGCTGAGAATGATCCGACACACCACCAACCTCACGCTGTGGCTCGAGAAGTAAGACCTTACTCTGACCTCACTCTGACATCACTCTGTGTTTCTCTCAGGCTACATCTCCACCGCTACGTTTTGGTCTAAAAAGGAATATCTCCTGCTACATTCCCCCTCTCATTACCCCTGCTCTAGTGTTCCCCCTCTCACGGAGACCTTTGGCAACACCGACAATGTCGCCAACGTTTCTCCTCCTGATTGGGTCTTATTGGTCACGGCGTCTCGCTCTCTAAGACTAAAGCTACTAATGTTACCATGGTAACTACCAGCAGTGGGAGGAGTCTCCACGCTGCCTTAAACGCTTAAAAACCAAAATGTAGCGCTGGAGATGGAGCCTGCGGTGTAACCCTAGAAACAGATGATCTGTTATCTGAGCCGTGTCTGCCTCCTCTCTAATCCTCTGCTCTTTAAAACAAGTCACCACCCTAAGTACACGTATGCTGGACTTGTTAAATCACAGCTGTCGAGATGTCACAGAATCTGCACTCAGACACAACAGACAGACTTCTAGCAGGCAGTAAACGTGGTATTCTCCGGTCTGACCACCAGAGGCTGCTCTCGGTCCTTTCTGAGACAGGTCTCTAAAACATCTCAACAGACTAATCCCAGACGGCGTCTTCTGGCTTTTATTACCACATATTCTTCATCAACGGTGAAGCTGGTCAGACTATTGAAACATAATTGTATTAATTTTACAAAAGAAACCCAACTATTACCACAGGATTATTGCAGTTTACAGGAGAATAAAAAACCTTCAAGATTACCTGGTCACAGCCAACATTAAACCACTATCAACCCAAAACCAAGAGGTCAGGGGAAACCTTTCAAACACCGGACCTGGTTGCACAATAAATATTACAAATGTGTTCAAAAACAAAATATCATGGGAGTCAGCTGTCGGGATGTTTCTAACTTCTAACTCTGACCTGTGTTCCTGTGTCTGTCTCTCAGGTGTATCGTAGAAACCGAGAACCTGGAAGAACGAGTCGCCGTGGTGTCTCGGATCATCGAGATCCTGCAGGTTTTTCAGGAACTTAACAACTTTAACGGCGTTCTGGAGGTGGTCAGCGCCATGAACTCGTCTCCGGTCTACAGACTGGACCACACCTTCGAGGTAAAACGCTGGAACTCTGAAAGTTATGTTTCTGGAGGATCACGGGGAAGCTCGTTCATACGTAGAGACAAATTCAATGTTTGATGATGATGTTTTTGGTTTCCAGCAAATCCCGAGTCGGCAGAGAAAGATCCTGGAGGAAGCTCACGAGCTGAGTGAAGATCACTACAAGAAGTATTTAGCCAAGCTGCGCTCCATCAATCCCCCCTGTGTGCCCTTCTTTGGTACGCTCCGACACACACTCACCTGTCTGGTTATAGCTCCATCTATCCCCCCTGTGTGCCCTTCTTTGGTACGCTCCGACACACACACACCTGTCTGGTTATAGCTCCAGCTATCCCCCCTGTGTGCCCTTCTTTGGTACGCTCCGACACACACCCACCTGTCTGATATAGAGGGTTTAACATTAGGGGGTCAGAGGTTACATAAACATACACATGAAGGTCAGAGATTAAATAAATACTGTGTATCTGTCTCAGGAATCTACCTGGCCATGAAGGTCAGAGGTCAAAGGTTAAATAGTCTCTCTGTCTCAGGAATCTATCTGACCAACATCCTGAAGACGGAGGAGGGCAACCCCGACTTCCTGCGCCGACACGGTAAAGATCTGATCAACTTCAGCAAGAGGAGGAAAGTAGCCGAGATCACGGGAGAGATCCAGCAGTACCAGAACCAGCCCTACTGCCTCAGGGTGGAGGCAGACATACGGGTCAGTCTGTCTGTCTGTCTGTCTGTCTGCCTGCCTGTCTGTCTGTCTGTCTGTCTGTACCAGAACCAGCCCTACTGCCTCAGGGTGGAGGCAGACATACGGGTCAGTCTGTCTGTCTGTCTGTCTGTCTGTACCAGAACCAGCCCTACTGCC
Organism: Zingel zingel; assembly: GCA_023566125.1. Lineage (NCBI taxonomy): Eukaryota > Metazoa > Chordata > Actinopteri > Perciformes > Percidae > Zingel > Zingel zingel. Next base: position 43,852,472 of record CM042317.1, read on the forward strand.
TCAGGGTGGAGGCAGACATACGGGTCAGTCTGTCTGTCTGTACCAGAACCAGCCCTACTGCCTCAGGGTGGAGGCAGACATACGGGTCAGTCTGTCTCTCTATCTGTCTGTCTGTCTCTCTGCCTGCCTGTCTGTCTGTCTGTCTGCCTGCCTGCCTGTCTGCCTGTCTGTCTGACGTGTCTTTCTGTTTCTGGAACAGAAGTTCTTTGAGAACCTGAACCCGATGGAGGACATGTCAGAGAAAGACTTTGCTGATCATCTGTTCAACAAATCTCTGGAGATCGAACCTCGAAACGCCCGGTCCTTACCTCGATTCGTAAGTATCACCATGGAAACCCTAACCCCTGAGCACTCACGTCATGGACGTTTTCCCCAAATCACGGCTAAAGGAACACGTGGTTAAAAGAAGTCCGAGGTAGTCTTCCTCTGTGCTGACATTACGTACAGCAGCAGAAATGTTAGAATACCAGAATCTGATAGCAGCACGTCCAGAAACACTAATATTTGGTTGTGTTTTATGGGTCAGGGTTAAACTCCGTCCCTCCATGGACGGGTCAGGGTTAAACTCCGTCCCTGCATGGACGGGTCGGGGTTAAACTCCGTCCCTCCATGGACGGGTCAGGGTTAAACTCCGTCCCTGCATGGACGGGTCGGGGTTAAACTCCGTCCCTCCATGGACGGAATGTGATTTCACTCTTTGGGAAACATGAACAAACAGACCATGAACGCCACAGAGCTTTCCTTCATCTTTCCTTCATCTTTCTTTCATCTTTCCTTCATCTTTCTTTCATCTTTCCTTCATCTTTCATCTTTCTTTCATCTTTCTTTCATCTTTCCTTCATCTTTCCTTCATCTTTCTTTCATCTTTCCTTCATCTTTCTTTCATCTTTCTTTCATCTTTCCTTCATCTTTCCTTCATCTTTCCTTCATCTTTCCTTCATCTTTCTTTCTGAGTCATAACGGAAAAAGAACAAATGAACAACGTTAAAGCAGATTTTCTTCAGGGTTCAATTACGTATCAGATCGCTGCATAAACGCAGTACTCGCCGATACCAGTACTCGCCGATACCAGTACTCGCCGATACCAGTACTCGCCGATACCAGTACTCGCCGATACCAGTACTCACAGATACCAGTACTTGCCGATACCAGTACTGTGGACACTGGTGCCGGTATCAGGACATATGTAGTTTTAAACTGTCCATCATGAGTCAGATCCAGGTCCAGGTCCTGAATGTCCCCTCTGCTGTGTCCAGGTGAAGAGGTATACGTGTCCTCTGAAGTCTCCGGGGATCCGTCCGACCTCGGCGAGGCCCGGGACCATGCGCCACCCGACGCCGCTGCAGAACGAGCCCAGGAAGATCAGCTACAGCCGCATCCCGGACAGCGAGGCGGAGGGGGGTGCTGTCTCCGCCCCCAACTCCCCCCGCACCCCGCTGACCCCGCCCCCGGCCTCTGCCGCCTCCAGCTCCACAGACGTAGGCAGCGTGTTCGACTCGCCGCAGGCTCCCAGCAGCCCCTTCCACTCCAGTAAGCCCCGCCCACCAACCACAGGGCTGATATTAGCCCCTCCCACCAACCACAGGGCTGACATTAGCTCCTCCCACTAACCACAGGGCTGACATTAGCCCCTCCCACCAACCACAGGGCTGACATTAGCCCCTCCCACCAACCACAGGGCTGACATTAGCCCCTCCCACCAACCACAGGGCTGACATTAGCCCCTCCCACCAACCACAGGGCTGACATTAGCTCCTCCCACCAACCACAGGGCTGACATTAGCTCCACCCCCCACCACCATCGTATAGTCCGCTCAGAAAGCTATTGCTATGCTAGCAAGATTCAAAGTTAATAACATTGTGTACGGTTGGCAATCGTAAGTAGTAAATATAATGTGACTGTTTAACAAGACAAGCTAGCTATCAGCCATGTCATTGTCCCCAAAACAATATCAAGACTTTCTAATCAATCATCATCATGAACTGAGATTAAATGTGGTCAGACTCTACTGAGCATTCAGACTAACCTGCACTAACCTCCATCTGAGACAGCTGCCTTCTTTATAACACCAGTTCACAGGTTAGCTTAGCATGAAGCCAGCTAGCTTCCTCCTCTCACCGTGTTTTCTCCTCTCCCTGCAGCCTGCGAAAGTATCTTCTCTGTTCCTCACGGTCCACGTTAGTATGACCCTCGTGACTCTCCGTATCTGTCTCTCACCTGTCTGCCCCTCACCTGTCTGTCTCACACCTGTCTGTCTCACACCTGTCTGCCTCACACCTGTCTGCCTCTCACCTGTCTCTGTCTCTATTGTAAATATAACTGGAGGGATCATGTTTTCAGCATTTACTGATCATCTCAAAATAGCGACACGACCCCAGACTTTGTTTTCGTGACAACGGTGGATGAAGTGAATTAAATCACAAACAGGATTGGTGACATAGCCCTGGGGGAGGCCAACCCTCACCTGTATGTCTCTCACCTGTCTGTCTCTCACCTGTCTGCCTCTCGACATAGCCCTGGGGGAGGCCAGCCCTCACCTGTCTGTCTCTCAGCTGTCTGCCTCTCACCTGTCTGCCTCTCGACATAGCCCTGGGGGAGGCCAACCCTCACCTGTCTGCCTCTCACCTGTCTGTCTCTCAGCTGTCTGCCTCTCACCTGTCTGCCTCTCGACATAGCCCTGGGGGAGGCCAGCCCTCACCTGGAACCACACACACTTCCTGCAGAGATCCGGTTAAACGTATTAATAACATGACCAACACCACAGTCTCATATATATAACCGTTGTGTACGCACACACGGCCTGACAGAGTTGCCACTTTCACTATGCAACAGCTGTGATCTATAAAAACCAACGTAACGGGAGGATGTGTACCTGCGTACGAACGTTTTAGAGACGCAGATAGTGAGGTGGTGAACTGAAGATTCCTCTCACATTTAATTTCACTTCATATGACACGTAACTTATAGATCCACTTCGTCGTGTTATTAGTGCTCGCACGTTTCAAATGTAAAAGATATCAGCCAACTCAACTTAGAGCTGTGTCATCATTACATTCCCATTGATCAGCTCATTTCTCTACATTAACACATGCATGCATTGACCGCTGATGGCTGAATGAGTGGAGGGCGAGTTAAGAGGCGGATCCACAGGCGCACATTAAGTAGACAGATGTTTTTTGTCTTTGTGCGCAGACACTTTAGTGTGGATAATGCACACTGTTTAATAAATGAGAGCTGTGATCGGATCAGCTGAAGCCCTGTTCATACAGGCCTCGTATGACCTGGGACCTGTAGCTGTATCTGAAATATGTACGGAGGTCGTCTGTGATCTTAAGCCTGTGTGAAATGCCACTGCAAAAACAAAGAACATTCCCACACACACTTTTCACCTGTGCATTTGGTTATTTCAGTCGATTTTTCAGTTACAGGGAACTTCTACCTCACACCTGACAGAACAAGAATCACCTGCCCACACTGTCTCCATAGTAACAGTCTGTTTCCACGGAAACTATCAGCTGACAGCTCACTGTGTGTTTTGTTGTACAGAACCAATCAGCTACAGGCAGGATGATGTCACCTGGGACCTCTTTAGCCCTATTTGCACGGGACTAGCATTACCTGGTGACCTCTAGTAACGTGCCGTTCGGGGATAATAAAGATACCTTGACCCTTGAGGTCGTCTGTGATCTTAATCCCCTTGCGAATCAGCCATGTCTGTAGCTGGTAAAGTAAAAATTCCCCCGCCAACGTCCTGCCATATTTCGCCGAACACCGTGGTCCTGTGATAATATTAGTTCTGTGCGGTAACCCTAACCCCTAAACCGTCCCTAAATCACACCAGGTCCCCAGGTGATACTAATCCTGTGTGAATAGGGCTTTTGTTATTGTCTCTCTGGTCTCAGGGTTAGAGTCTTGTGTCCCTGTGGGTTTAACGGTTGTCTCTCTGGTCTCAGGGTTAGAGTCTTGTGTCCCTGTGAGTCCCTGTGGGTCTAACAGTTGTATCTCTGGTCTCAGGGTTAGAGTCTTGTGTCCCTGTGGGTCTAACAGTTGTCTCTCCGGTCTCAGGATTAGAGTCTTGTGTCCCTGTGGGTCTAGCAGTTGTCTCTCTGGTCTCAGGGTTAGAGTCTTGGGTCCCTGTGGGTCTAACAGTTGTCTCTCTGGTCTCAGGGTTAGAGTCTTGTGTCCCTGTGAGTCCCTGTGGGTTTAACAGTTGTATCTCTGGTCTCAGGGTTAGAGTCTTGTGTCACTGTGGGTCTAGCAGTTGTCTCTCTGGTCTCAGGGTTAGAGTCTTGTGTCCCTGTGGGTCTAACGGTTGTCTCGCTGGTCTCAGGGTTAGAGTCTTGTGTCCCTGTGGGTCTAACAGTTGTCTCTCTGGTCTCAGGGTTAGAGACTGGGTCCCTGTGGGTCTAACGGTTGTCTCTTTGCTCTAAGGATTAGAGTCTTGGGTCCCTGTGGGTCTAACGGTTGTCTCGCTGGTCTCAGGGTTAGAGTCTTGTGTCCCTGTGGGTCTAACTGTTGTCTCGCTGGTCTCAGGGTTAGAGTCTTGTGTCCCTGTGGGTCTAACGGTTGTCTCTCTGGTCTCAGGGTTAGAGTCTTGTGTCCCTGTGGGTCTAGCGGTTGTCTCTCTGGTCTCAGGGTTAGAGTCTTGTGTCCCTGTGGGTCTAACTGTTGTCTCTCTGGTCTCATGGTTAGGGTCTTGTGTCCCTGTGGGTCTAACGGTTGTCTCTCTGGTCTCAGGGTTAGAGTCTTGTGTCCCTGTGGGTCTAACGGATGTCTCTCTGGTCTCATGGTCAGAGTCTTGTGTTCCTGTGGGTCTCTGTGGGTCTAACGGTTGTCTCTCTGGTCTCAGGGTTAGAGTCTTGTGTCCCTGTGGGACTAATGGTTGTCTCTCTGGTCTCAGAGTTAGAGTCTTGTGTCCCTGTGGGTCTAACGGTTGTCTCTCTGGTCTCAGGGTTAGAGTCTTGTGTCCCTGTGGGTCTAACTGTTGTCTCTCTGGTCTCAGAGTTTGAGTCTTGTGTCCCTGTGTGTCCCTGTGGGTCTAGCGGTTGTCTCTCTGGTCTCAGGGTTAGAGTCTTGTGTCCCTGTGGGTCTAACGGTTGTCTCTCTAGTCTCAGGGTTAGAGTCTTGGGTCCCTGTGGGTCTAACGGTTGTCTCTCTAGTCTCAGGGTTAGAGTCTTGTGTCCCTGTGGGTCTAACGGTTGTCTCTCTGGTCTCAGGGTTAGAGTCTTGTGTCCCTGTGGGTCTAACAGTTGTCTCTCTGGTCTCAGGGTTAGAGTCTTGTGTCCCTGTGGGTCTAACGGTTGTCTCTCTGGTCTCAGGGTTAGAGACTGGGTCCCTGTGGGTCTAACGGTTGTCTCTTTGCTCTAAGGATTAGAGTCTTGGGTCCCTGTGGGTCTAACGGTTGTCTCTCTAGTCTCAGGGTTAGAGTCTTGTGTCCCTGTGGGTCTAACTGTTGTCTCGCTGGTCTCAGGGTTAGAGTCTTGTGTCCCTGTGGGTCTAACGGTTGTCTCTCTAGTCTCAGGGTTAGAGTCTCGGGTCCCTGTGGGTCTAACGGTTGTCTCTCTAGTCTCAGGGTTAGAGTCTTGTGTCCCTGTGGTTCTAACTGTTGTCTCTCTGGTCTCAGGGTTAGAGTCTTGTGTCCCTGTGGGTCTAACAGTTGTCTCTCTAGTCTCAGGGTTAGAGTCCTGGGTCCCTGTGGGTCTAACGGTTGTCTCTCTGGTCTCAGGGTTAGAGTCTTGTGTCCCTGTGGGTCTAACGGTTGTCTCTCTCGTCTCAGGGTTAGAGTCTTGTGTCCCTGTGGGTCTAACAGTTGTCTCTCTAGTCTCAGGGTTAGAGTCTTGTGTCCCTGTGGGTCCAACAGTTGTCTCTCTAGTCCCAGGGTTAGAGTCTTGGGTCCCTGTGGGTCTAACAGTTGTCTCTCTGGTCTCAGGGTTAGAGTCTTGTGTCCCTGTGGGTCTAATGGTTGTCTCTCTGGTCTCAGGGTCGTCCTCGGTCTCCTCCATGGTGAGTTTCAGTCGGGCTTCTGAGGACGTTCAGGTTCCTCCTCCTGTTCCTCCTCGCAGACGTCCAGAGTCGGCTCCCGCTGAGTCCTCGCCCTCAAAGGTACCACTCACGTTTACATACCACTTCTGTTGTAACCCCTACCCCTCAAAGGTACCTCTCACACTATATCTCTAGATGTCTCTAACATCATTAATGTCTACGGTCACCCTGCAGCCAATCAGTCGAGTATTCACCAGACCAGGGTATAATTGTCTCTAGATGTCTCCTAATCTCACTGAATGTCTCCTCCCTCCTCAGATGATGTCACAGTTGGACAGCCCCCCTGCCGTGCCCCCCCGCCAGCCCACCTGTAAGCTCCTCCCCCCTCGTTACTCCTCGTCCCTGTCCTCCTCATCCCCCCCTGACAGCCCCCCCTCACTGCCTCCTCGGGAGCCCGTCAGCTCTCCTCTGCACCTCCTGCCCCCCCCTCAGGGCCGCCCCCCCCGCTGTGACCTGCAGGCCTTCTTCCCCTCCTCCTCCCCCCCCCCTCTGCCCCCTCCAGCACCTGTCATCCCCACCCCCCCGTCCAGGAAGACAACCCTCCCTCTCCTCCCCCTGGACGGCCCCCCCGTGCCCCCCCGACACAGCGTCCCTAAACTTCCTCCCAAGACATACAAGAGGGAGTCTCTAAGCCACGCCTCCTCGCTGTTGGACACGCCCCCCGCGCTGGAGGAGGCGGGGCTCTGAGCTGATTGGACAGGCTGGAGGGGGTGGGCTCTGAGCTGATTGGACAGGCTGGAGGGGGCAAGGCTCTGAGCTGATTGGACAGGCTGGAGGGGGCGGGGCTCTGAGCTGATTGGACAGGCTGGAGGAGGCCGGGCTCTGAGCTGATTGGAGGCCGGGCTCTGAGCTGATTGGACAGGCTGGAGGGGGCCGGGCTCTGAGCTGATTGGACAACTGTTTGGAGAGAACAGAGGACAGAAGAACTCTGATCCAGTCCGGACTGGGAAAACTAAAGATAATGTGCTCTTATTGTGAAAACCCAACTGCTTGTTTCCTGCGGAGTGTTGGAGAATGTGTGTGTGTGTGTGTGTGTGTGTGTGTGTGTGTGTGTGTGTGTGTGTGTGTGTGTGTGTGTGTGTGTGTGTGTGTGTGTGTGTGTGTGTGTGTGTGTGTGTGTGTGTGTGTGTGTGTGGAGCAGAGAGGATTGTGGGAACAGAACCAGAGAGGTACTGTGCTGGTTCTGCTTGTCTCTGATGTTCGAGGAGATGAATTCTTTAAAACAAGGGAATAAACGTGTCTGTACACCGAGCTGGAAGGACAACAAACAGCGCTCCACTGTCTTCATTTCATTATTTATCTGAAATAAAACGTGTTATTCTTCAGATCTATAACATGAGGAGTTCTGGATTCATCTTTTAAACTTCGCCTGCTACGCTGCTCAGACGCTGGTCTGAGCATTCATCATCATCACTGTAGTTAAGGGAGCGTTTAAGCTTTAAGAGAAAGGTTTGTGCCACAGTAGTTGTCTCGTAGTTGTTCCAGACCCTCCTCCAAAGCTCTGGGAAGGAGGGTCTGGCTACTCACGTAGTATTCTGGGATGGACTCTATGCCGGCCGTGTAGAATGATCCGTCGTAGTCTTTGGCAGGTTGATGGTGAATGGAGACAATAGCAATAACTTCATTGTTATACTATATACTGAACATGGGTACTATATACTGAACACGGGTACTATATACTGAACACGGGTACTAAATACTATATATGGGTACTATATACTGAACATGGGTACTATATATGGGTACTATATACCATATATGGGTACTATATACTAAACATGGGTACTATATACTGAACATGGGTACTATATACTAAACACGGGTACTATATACTACACATGGGTACTGTATACTAAACGGGTACTATATACTACACATGGGTACTATATACTGAACATGGGTACTATATATGGGTACTATATACTGAACATGGGTAATATATACTAAACATGGGTACTATATACTAAACATGGGTACTACATACTGAACACGGGTACTATATACTATATATGGGTACTATATACTGAACATGGGTACTATATACTGAACACGAATACTGTATACTGAACATGGGTACTACATACTGAACACGGGTACTATATACTGAACACGGGTACTATATACTAAACATGGGTACTATATATGGGTACTATATACTGAACATGGGTACTATATACTAAACATGGGTACTATATACTATACATGGGTACTATATACTACACATGAGTACTATATACTAAACATGGGTACTACATACTGAACACGGGTACTATATACTAAACATGGGTACTAAATACTATATATGGGTACTATATACGGAAAATGGGTACTATATACTATATATGGGTACTATATACTGAACATGGGTACTATATACTAAACATGGGTACTATATACTGAACACGGGTACTATATACTGGAAAACGCAGTGTGAGAGTGTGGAGGGGAGAGAAGACTGATGGAGGAAAATAGTGTTATTTCGAGATAAATGTTGTACTATTTGCTTAGTTTTTTTTTGTTTCTTTTAGCCCCCTGGTAGCCCTTAGTCTCTAGAAAGAGCCAGCATCTATGCAAATCTACGCACCTGTGTGTGGAGGACCGCACTTGTTCTACGAGTAGTAGCTAGCTAAACATTAGCTTCAGGCTAACACCAGCCCCATGGCTACCTCCACACCTTGCGAGCCCCCACCTCCCCACAGGATTTCCTCGTTGCTTAAAAATGCAAACAAAGAAATCAATGACCTTAGGGAAGAAGTTCACCGGCTCTCCGAGCACTTAAAAACCAAAGATGCCCTGTTGACCTCCTACCTGGACGTTGCTCAAAACCAGTCGCTTCGCATCACAACTCTCTCGGCGGCACTCCAGGATACTGTAATTTGGGACACATCCGCCTGTCCACACCCATCTTCTAGTTCGACACCGACCACAAGGCCATCCTGGACTGAAGTGGTCTGTGGCCGAAAGAGAACCTCGGGTAGGGCTCCATCGCCTCCTGCCCTCAGCCTCTCCAGTCATTTCGATGCCCTGTCGAAGCAGAATGTTCCCCCGGTAACTGCCGACATGGTTACCCGGGCAATTTCTGAGGGATGCGGTGGTCAGACGGTCCGGTGGCCTCCCTTGCCTGAACTGGCCAAATGACAACGTTCCTCAAAAACAATCTCCCCCACCGAATGAAGGTAAGCAATATTCCTCTTCTTTTCCTTGTCCATCTGAATCCAATACTGGCTGTTTTGTTCCTACCACCGGCCATTCACCCCCCCCCCCACTCCTCATCCACTCTTCACCCCAACCACAATAATTATCGGCGACTCCATCACCCGGGATATATATGTTTTATTAATGCTGCCACACACTGCTTTCCTGGAGCCAAAGTTGCAGACATCCTGGCTAAAGCTGTGGACCTGATTACGTCACTCCTGACCTCTATTAAACGCATTGTGGTCCATTGTGGACATAACGACATGTCCTATCAGCAGAGTGAGCGCACAAAGAAAGACTTTGGCACCCTCATTGAAGCTTTAATAAGCACTGGGAAGTTAGTTTTTATTTCGGGCCCACTTCCATCTCGAGGTCGCGGAGTATGCCTTTTTAGCAGACTACTCATCCTCAACACCTGGCTCCAGCATGCATGCAGCATTCACAAGATAGGTTTTATTGACAATTTTAATCTGTTTTGAAACGTGACTCCCTGTTCAGCAGGGATGGGATTCATCCCAATAGACGCAGCAGCCAGGTGCTACACTTGCGACACGCCATGCAGACCCAGACATGGGTGCAGACCCAGACCTGGTTGCAGACTCTGACCTTAGATTGACTGTTTACACCCTGTAAAGACACGCACAGGCGCACCTCCCAATCACACTCTCCCATGAGCTCTCACTCCTTTACAAATAAGTCTGCTAACCCACATACCAGCTATATCATTCCAGTAAGAGTCAATAATAACATTACTCAAAGGTACAGCGCTACACGCTCCTCTAGGCACCAACGAGGTGCTATACTTAACAACCTAATTGGAATTAAAACAACCACTGCAACGATAGAACAGAATAGGATAATCAAATGTGGACTATTAAATATCAGATCTCTGTCTTCTAAAGCATTACTGGTAAACGATTTGATATCAGATAATCAAATTGATTTATTCTGTCTTACTGAAACCTGGCTGGGCCATGAAGAATATGTTAGTCTAAATGAAGCCACTCCTCCCAGTCAATAAAAAATCTGTTAATTAATCCTAAACCTAAACTAAATTATAACTTGTTTGAAAGTCTTGTTCTTAATCTTCAACATCCAACATGGAAATCATTAAAGCCAATCATATTTGTTGTTGTTTACCGAGCACCAGGCCCGTATTCTGAATTTTTATCTGAATTCTCAGAGTTTTTGTCATGTATTGTCCTAAAATCAGATAAAATAATTATTGTAGGTGATTTTAATATCCATGTGGACATTGACAGTAATGGCCTTAGTACTGCCTTCAACTCACTACTAGATTCAATTGGTTTCAGTCAGAGTGTGCATAAGGCCATGCACTGTTTTAACCACACCCTCGACCTTGTGCTGTCATATGGCATCAAAATTGAAGATTTAATAGTATTTCCACAGAATTCTTTATTATCAGACCATTTTTTAATAACTTTCGAATTCTTACTACCCGACTATATGAAATTAAATAAAACCTTCTAAGCTAGATGCCTATCTGACAGTGCTATAGCTAAATTTAAGGAAGATATTCCAACAGCAATTAATTCAATGTCGTGCTTTAATATAACAGAGGACCTTTATGCTAATTTTAGTCCTTCCCAAATTGATAATTTTGTAGACAGTGCTACGACCTGCCTACGGACGACTTTAGACTCTGTTGCTCCTCTCAATAAGAAGATGATGAAGCAAAAGAAACTAGCACCTTGGTATAACTCCCAAACTCGCAAATTAAAACAAATCTCACGAAAACTTGAACCTAAATGGCGTTCCACCAAACTGGAAGAATCTCGTTTAGATTGGCAAAACAGTTTGAAAACCTATAGGAGGGCCCTCAGAAATGTTAGACAATTACTCATCAATAATAGAAGAAAATAAGAACAACCCAAGGTTTCTTTTCAGCACTGTAGCCAGGCTGACAGGTAGTCACAGCTCTACTGAGCCATCTATTCCTATAGCTCTTAGTAGTGACGACTTCATGAGTTTCTTTAATGATAAAATCATAACAATTAGGGACGGAATTCATCACCTTTTGCCCTCAACTTCTAACGGTTCACCTTTGAATACAGGAGTGCTAGAAAGAACGACAAGACCTGACATATACTTTGACTCCTTTTTTCCTATAGACCTTCAACAATTAATGTTAAAGGTCTCTTCAGCAAAGCCTTCTACCTGTCTCTTAGACACCATCCCAACGAGGCTACTTAAAGAAGCGTTACCTGTGGTTAACACTTCATTACTAGATATGATCAATATGTCTTTATTAACAGGTTATGTACCACAGTCATTTAAAATAGCTGTGATAAAACCTCTTCTGAAAAAACCCACCCTTGATCCTGAGGTCTTAACCAACTATAGACCTATATCAAACCTTCCCTTTCTCTCCAAGATCCTTGAGAAGGTAGTCGCTAATCAGTTATGTGACTTTTTACATAGGAATAGTCTTTTTGAGGACTTTCAGTCAGGATTTAGAAAGCATCATAGCACAGAGATGGCACTGGTGAAAACTACTAACGACTTTCTAACTGCTGCTGACAAAGGACTTGTCTCCATACTTGTGTTATTAGATCTTAGTACTGCATTTGACACTATTGACCATACAATCCTTTTACAGAGACTGGAACACTTAGTTGGCATTAAAGGAATCGCACTAAGCTGGTTTAAGTCCTCTTTCTCTGATCGATCTCAATTTGTTAATATCAACGATAAATCCTCCAGGTACGCTAAAGTTAGCCATGGGGTTCCTCAAGGCTCAGTGCTTGGACCAATTCTATTCTCCTTATATATGCTTCCTCTAGGCAATATTATTAGAAAACACTCAATTAACTTTCACTGTTATGAGGATGACAACCCATTATACTTATCAATCAAGCCAGACGAAAAAAGTCAGTTAGCTAAACTGCAAGTGTGCATTAAAGATATAAAATCATGGATGACCAACAATTTCCTGAAGTTGAACTCGAACAAAACTGAGGTTATTGTGCTGGGCGCTAAAGACCTCCGAACTTCATTATCCGAAGATATAATTACTCTGGACGGCATTGTAATGGCTTCCAGCACTACTGTCAGAAATCTAGGAGTTATTTTTGATCAGGATTTATCCTTTAACGCCCACTTAAAACAAACCTCAAGAACAGCTTTTTTTCACCTTCGTAATGTTGCCAAAATTAGGAACATCCTGTCTCAACATGATGCTGAAAAACTAGTCCACGCATTCGTTACTTCTAGGCTGGACTACTGTAATTCCTTATTATCAGGCTGCTCAAATAAAACTCTTAAGACTCTCCAGCTGATCCAGAATGCTGCAGCACGTGTTCTGACAAAAACTATGAAAATAGATCATATTTCTCCTGTATTAGCTTCTCTGCATTGACTTCCAGTAAAATCCAGGATTGAATTTAAAATCCTTCTCCTGACCTACAAAGCTCTACATGGTCAAGCACCTACATATCTTGAAGAGCTCTTAGTACCTTATTGTCCCACTAGAGCACTACGCTCCCAGAATGCAGAGTTACTTGTGGTTCCCAGAGTCTCTAAAAGTAGAATGGGAGCCAGAGCCTTCAGCTACCAGGCTCCTCTCCTGTGGAACCAGCTCCCAGTCTGGGTCCAGGAGCCAGAGCCTTCAGCTACCAGGCTCCTCTCCTGTGGAACCAGCTCCCAGTCTGGGTTCGGGAGGCAGACACCGTCACCACTTTTAAGAGTAAACTTAAAACTGTGCTCTTCGATAAAGCTTATAGTTAGGGATTTAGGAGTTGCAGCGTTTGCCTGGACCGGCGGGGGAAGGTGTGTAGCCACAGTCATGGCGCACCCCCATCCCATCCTATCTCTGCTTCTCCCCATAGAAAGCTTACGTATACTTAGGGAGTAAGGTGTCGCAGCGTTAGCCTAGACGAGCGGGGGAAGGTGTGTAGCCACAATCGTCGAACGTAGCCTCCCTATGCGGTTATAGTTCTAGACTACCGGGGTACCTCCTTTGACACACTGAGCTCCTCTCTCCTCTCTCTTTCCATCTGTGTGTATTCATGTTCCAGAAATGCTTGTTACTAACCTAGCTCTGGGGAGCTTCCCCGGAGTCCGTATGTTCTTTGTCCCCCCAGCACCATCATCTTGGATCATGAAGGCACCTACATCATGGTGGCAGCTGTCGCCGTGGTCCTGCCCTACGCCCTGCTGTGCCCCATTACACCCTGCAATGCCCGGCGTCGACTTGTTATGTCAGGCCAACGCCCTGCCACGCCCTGTTACGCCCTGCTGCGCTCTACGACACCATGAACTATTACAACTACTCTAGTCATTATCTTTATTGTGACTTTTTTATTGCCATTGTTCATCATACCCCCAACCGGCATCGTCAGACACCGCCTACCAAGAGCCTGGGTCTGTCCCGTCAGACACCGCCTACCAAGAGCCTGGGTCTGTACGAGGTTTCTTCCTAAAAGGGAGTTTTTCCTTGCCACTGTCGCACTTACACGTTCATGCATGCTCTTGGGGGAATCACTGGAATTGTTGGGTCCTTGTAAATTACAGAGTGTGGTCTAGACCTACACTCTATCTGTAAAGTGTCCTGAGATAACTCCTGTTATGATTTGACACAATAAATAAAATTGAATTGAATATACTGAACATGGGTACTATATACTAAACACGGGTACTATATAGTGAACATGGGTACTATATACTATATATGGGTACTATATACTGAACATGGGTACTATATACTGAACATGGGTACTACATACTGAACACGGGTACTATATACTATATATAGGTACTATATACTGATCATTGGGTACTATATACTGAACACGAGTACTGTATACTGAACATGGGTACTATATACTAAACATGGGTACTATATACTGAACACGGGTACTATATACTTAACATGGGTACTATATACTGAACACGGGCACTATATACTTAACATGGGTACTATATACTGAACACGGGTACTATATACTGAACACGGGTACTATATACTTAACATGGGTACTATATATGGGTACTATATACTGAACATGGGTACTATATACTATATATGGGTACTATATACTGAACATGGGTACTATATAGTAAACATGGGTACTATGGGTACTATATACTAAACATGGGTACTATATACTGAACACGGGATGGATGGATGGATAGATGGATGGATGGATGGATGGATGGATAGATGGATGGATGGGTGGATAGCTGGATAGATGGATGGATGGATATATGGATGGATGGGTGGATGGATGGATAGATGGATGATAGATGGATGGATAGATGAATGGATGGATGGGTAGATAGATAGATGGATGGATGGATGGATGGATGGATGATGGATGGATAGATGGATGGATAGATGGATGTATAGATGGATAGAGGGATGGATGGATGGATAGATGGATGGATGGATGGATAGATGGATAGATGGATGGATGGATAGATGGATGGATAGATGGATGGATGGATGGATGGATGGATGGATAGATGGATGGCTAGATAGATGGATAGATAGATGGATAGATGGATGGATGGATAGATGGATGGATAGATAGATGGATAGATGGATGGATGGATGGATGGATAGATGGATAAATGAATGGATGGATAGATGGATGGATAGATAGATGGATAGATGGATGGATGGATGGATAGATAGATGGATAGATGGATAAATGAATGGATGGATGGATGATCTCACACACTGACCCCCCTCTGGGAGACCTTTACTGGCAAAGGGTTGTTAACAAAAATAATAGTTCTTTTTTGGAAGAATGGGTGCAAATACAACAGTTTTTTCCTTGGCCGCCTAAGGATCACTTCACCTTATCTGGCTTTGCAAATATCCCAAGTGTCCTGGCCATCTGAGCTTGTACCCCAAATGTCCCGGCCATCTGAGCTTGTACCCCAAATGTCCCGGCCATCTGAGCTTATACCCCCTACATATTCTGTATGCATATATGTATGAGAACTGTTGATCCCTGGTTAGGTGACTCAGTGTTTTAGGAATGGAAATATGAAAACCACTATTCACCTATTTTAGTTTGTATTCATGGAAAACATCCCTGAATTCAACTTCCTGTTTTTTTAAGTGATGACAGGAAGTGAACAGACTTCAGACTCAGAACATTTAACAAATAAAATGCATCAACTGTCCATTTAAAGATGAAATAAAGAAATGAATCCCTCCGTTTCCTTCAGCAGATTTGGAGTTATAAAACTGATTAATCCATATATATACAGTATATATATATATATATATATATATATATATATATATATATATATATATATACCCCAAGACCCGCCCTTCAATAGCATTTATTGGCCAGGTGCGTACTGCTCCCGGTACTACTGCTGCTCCTCCTGTTACTGCTGCTGCTCCCGATACTCTGCTTGGTCATACGTGACGCATCCGTTCACATCGGGTTAATATACAACCCGTATATCTATCTTAAAAACCCTCCCGGTCCTCCTCAGCTGTGAAGCCACATACTTGTTGTCCAAGCCCGTGTGCATAAATGTGTGCAGCATTCACTGTCCCGTGGGAAATAATGCAAAGTCGAGCTTCATGCAGATCACCCTGATAGATAACCAGAATTGTAAGTTAGAATGTAAACTGGGCCACAGATGGTAAGGGCAATTAAATTAACCTAAAACCATCTGCCATCTGTGGCCCAGTTTACATTCTGACTTACAATTCTGGTTATCTATCAGGGTCAGCAGCAGTACGGTACGCGCCTGGCCAATACATGCTATTGAAGGGCGGGTCTTGGCGTGGCCATAGTGGGATTCGTAATATCGCGAGCGGCACCGGGAGCTGGACGGCCGCTGCTGAAGACGGAGTGCAAACGTGTGACGGTCAGGAAGATGTTTTGGCAGAGGGAAAAACTGTAACGGAACGTTGTAGAATGTAGTGGAGTAGAAAGTATAGATAATTTCTGCAAAATGTAACAAAGTAAAAGTCAAAAGTATGCACTATTGATTGTACTTAAGTAAAGTACAGATACGTGAAAAATGTACTTTAGTACAGTAACAAAGTATTTGTACTTCGTTACATTTAACCACTGTATATATATATATATATATATATATATATATATATATATATATATATATATATATATATATATATATGTTATTGCTATCAGTTAAACGCGTTATTAACGACTTTAACGCAAACCCATTTTAACGGCGTCAATTCTTTTATCGAGAGATTAACGTTCTTTTTGGCCTGGCAAACTTTGTAGTTTTTTTCACATGCTGTTGCAACAACTAGTAACGTTAGAAAAACTACAAACCACACCGGCTCTAGCTAGACCGGAAACAACAGCACGCCTGCACTAGTTTGGGCTCGGAGCCGGCCATAGAGTAGTAGGCTAGCGTTACGTTTTGAGTGGATGGCGAGCGCGAGACGCCGAAATGGATGCCAATAAGATTCTGAATGGAAAGTTGACTTTTAAGAAGTTGTGGAGGAGGACAGTAATCTCACCACACACAGCCTGTAGGACACGGAGAAAGCAGCCCAAACGCTGTCTCATTAACCGCTGATCACTGGACGTCAGGGAGGAATCTACAGTATTTAGGAGTTACTCAACACTAGATGGACTCCGTATATCAGCATGGGTTGTTTGTATGGTTTTGACTGTTGTTGTC
>CM042317.1:43874365-43934365 GCA_023566125.1 Zingel zingel
GTTCCTTTAGGCGATTGGTGAGCCCTCATCCCCAGCTAGCAGCTCTGTATCCAGCAGTTCACCACTGCCAAGTCCCTCATCCAAAAAGAGAAGAAAGAGAAATCCCATCCTGGATTTCCTCACTGAGGAGTCAAATAAGGAGCAGAGGCGCCACGAAGAGAGCGAAGCCGAGAGCAAGGCCATGAGAGAGCGGTTCTTGTCCCTTCTTGAGAAGATCGTTGAGAAGCTGTAGTTTTTATTTGTTTTGGTTGCCATTTGCAACTTTTTTTTGCAAAGTGTTTTAAGTTTTATACATTTTAGTGCCACCCCCTCTTGTAATTATCAAGTTCATTGCACCTGTCACAGAGCACACGGTTTTCTTCCTCCAGGAATCCAACTTTTTTCTCTAGGGTTTCAACTTTGTCTGTGCTTCTTGTATTTGTTTCCCCATATATTCCATAGCGTCAGAGACACTTTTTATGGAGCAAGTATTATCTTTAACTGTCTCCTCCAAAGACTGTAACCTCCTCAGTGACTCTTTTTGGATCTTTTCAACCCTCTCCATTACTGTTAGCAGAACAGAATTGGACACAGACTGACCTTCGTTGTCATCAATTGTTTTACTTCTCTTGGCGGCTCGCGGCTTTGGCGCATTTGGCAATGGTAGCGCCGAGTCCGAGCCCTCCTGCTCCGGTAAAGTTACCTCCATCTCGCTAATTCGACCTGCGTAGCCTTTTTGGCATATGAGTGCATTAAGCTGCTAATATCTTCCTCTTTGTCCATTTTTGGAGAATATGTGGGTCAACCGAGGGCTATTGGCCGAAAAGAAGAAGTAACAGTCCGTTCCGTTTGCAAAGTTAGCTGTTAGCTAGCTAGCTAGGTTATCAGAAAGTGGTTACTACCTTTAGCCAGTTTTAAAAAAGCCAAAAAAGTAAGGAAACATGCAGAAAAATATCTTCTTCAAGAAGTCTCCGAGTTGTGAAGTATTAGGATAGCATTTGAAATCCCTCAATTCATGTTAATTGTTAAAAAAAAACAAGGTTTGCTACTTCATATTGCAGAGCGACAGAGCAGAGATGGGGACTCGAGTCTGAGACTCGGACTCGAGTCGCACTTAAGTCACACAAACAGCTGACTTCAGACTTGACTCGGACTCGACCCAAAAGACTTCAGACTTGACTTGCGACTCGACCCAAAAGACTTCAGACTTGACTCGGACTCGAGCTTCGAGACTCGTCAACAACCTATTTTCATGCAATTATGGCTTTTTAAATCTAAATTGATTTATGTATTTCTATTTTCTTTTATTGGCGCATATACGTTGGGGAAACGCATGACGAACTGCGTGTCCCTTGACCTTTGCCGTAATGTGCAATGTACGCTTGCGCTATGCGGCGAGCGCAC
This sequence comes from Zingel zingel, assembly GCA_023566125.1. Lineage (NCBI taxonomy): Eukaryota > Metazoa > Chordata > Actinopteri > Perciformes > Percidae > Zingel > Zingel zingel. The sequence goes on from CM042317.1 coordinate 43,875,749, forward strand.
ACATCAAAAAATGCAGCGACGATGGCGACACCAAGTCCTCCTGCAGTTGTGCCTTTTGTCATTAGTTTTGCTTACAATAACTTCATAAACAGTGGCAGTAAGCGAACAGCTACATGCATGGAGTGTGGCACCAAGATACATGACGCTGGATCAACAACATCGAACTTCATCAGACATCTCAAAAAGCACCCAGATAGGTCAGTCACTCACGCTAATGTGAAAGAGACGTTACATTTAGCATATATCGCCACAGGTAACAAGCTAACCATTGCAAAGTGTTGTGCTAATGCTGGGGACAGGCAAATTGTATTGTTATAGTTGTATCCATATGATGTGACATACTTAGGTTAATATTTCACCAGTAGCAGAAGATTAGACTATACGATGTCCTAAGTTGAAGAACACTGAAAAATGTAATGCATGATGAGGTTGGGCTTTACAGCCAGTTGGTAACACAGACAAACATGTATTCTTTGGTGCAGATACCAAAATGTTGAAAAATACAGTTATGAAATTGAAACAGAGTCCTTAATTTGTGTTTCTTCAGATTGCATTGCAGTAGACCCCATAAAGTTATCCTACAACTGATTTTGATACTGTACTGTATGGATGGTAGCTACAGGACATGCTTTGAATTCATAAGATTTAACAATACAGTGTTAGAGACAGATCAGACTGGAGACTTGACTTGGACTTGACTTGGAGTCATGGCAAAAGACTTGAGACTTGACTTGAACTTCCCCTCAAAGACTTGAGACTTGACTTGGACTTCCAAAAAATGACTTGTGAACATCTCTGCGACAGAGTGATGTTACCGCGACGTCCCTCTAGGACACAGCCTCTTGTGACATCACAGCATGTATGTATGTATGTACGTACGTATGTATGTATGTATAGTATATATGTATGTATGTATGTATGTATAGTATATATGTATGTATGTATGTATAGTATGTATATATGTATGTATGTAAGTATAGTATGTATGTATGTATGTATAGTATGTATGTATGTATAGTATGTATAGTATGTATGCATGTATATGTATGTATGTATAGTATATATGTATGTATGTATATGTATGTATGTATAGTATATATGTATGCATGTATATGTATGTATGTATAGTATATATGTATGTATGTATAGTATATATGTATGTATGTATGTATATGTATGTATGTATAGTATATATGTATGTATGTATAGTATATATGTATGTATGTATGTATAGTATGTATGCATGTATATGTATGTATATGTATTTTTTCATAAAGAGAGTGCCTTGGATTTTCTCCTGATGCTCGTTGGATAAGTTCCTACCCTCTACCCCAAGGAGCGCGCCTGTTCTAATATTTAAATATATAAAAACATTTCTACACACCCCCTCAGGCCCCGCCCCGTGATGACGTCACCGCCCTGAGAGGTTTAAAGTGCAGAGGAACTACAGCTCTGAACACACGGAGCAGCAGCAGAAGAACAAGATGGAGGCCTCCAGCAGCAGCTCTTCCTCCTCATCTACCTCCCTCAGAGACCTTACACACTCAGGTAACATGATGACATCATCCATCTACCTCCCTCAGAGACCTTACACACTCAGGTAACATGATGACATCATCCATCTACCTCCCTCAGAGACCTTACACACTCAGGTAACATGATGACATCATCCATCAGCTGATCACAGAGCTCAGCAGCTGACTGGCTGTTTGATCAACAGTCTGGCAGTTTGGTTAAGTTTAGGCCCCAAAACCACTAAGTTAAGAAAGATATGGTGGTTTGGGTTAACATTGTAGGTTACCAAGGTTACCATGTGATGCAGAACGTGACTGAACGAGCTGCCTGTGAGAGGGAGCTCAGCGTTTGAGTGTGTGGTATTTACTAATGAGGTCCACATGACTGAGATCTGTGGTGACGGGGATTATTCTGCTACAGACTGCTTATTGTTACCGTCCTCGTTATAGAAGCTTTAAATTCATAAGTCTCTTTGTGTTTGACTCTGAATGTCAAAGACTTCATCTGCTGAAAGATGTTTTTTTGGTGGATCCAGTGTTTTGTTATGATTTGTAAAAGGTTACATATGAATTATAATTTAGTAGCTGTGCTGCTCACATCAGACACAGTCCAACATGAAAAGAATCAAAGAGTGAATTATTCTGACCCCATAAGCCTAACCCTAACAGAAGAGATATTCAGCTTTCTATCCTGAATAGATATTAAATAAGCAGTGTAGTCTATGTGATACGCAGGTATACGCAGTAGACCCAGTAACAAAGCTCCAGGATTTACATATACCATTTAAAAATGCCCAGTGACACGTAATAATGTACTTTCCATTATATTTTGAATTGTCATCTGTTATTTTCTTCACTAAATAAAGGGATTTCCACCGTAAATTGATGCATAAAAGTGTATCTGAATACAGGAAATGAAATCGTTGATGCTCAAAACGTCCTTGGGGGAGGACACCCAGACACCCCCCCAAAGGCAGATTCTGGCATATATATATATATATATATATATATATATATAACAGTAGACCCACTACAATACACTAGACTACACCACTGTATTAAAGATTAGTCTACTTTAATAAGGCTCACTTTTCTTAGATCTGGATTATTGACATTAATTAAACTCCTGCCTCAGTGGAGAGGAAGCAACATTTTATATTTCCCATCATGCTTTGCACAGAGAAGCCTTGTTACAACATTAAAGGAGAACACCGGCCAATTTTTACCTGAATCTTGATCGCTATATATCTTTGAGTACTGTCAATAGGAGGAAAAAAACACGAGCAAAATCGGTGATAGAAAACTGGAGTAGCTGCAGCTACATCCAGATCTCCCAGTTAGCTAAAATGCCAGTTATCGGTGCATCTTATAAAGAGTGCCTTTGTGCCTCTTAAACAAATGCAATTAAAATGTCTGTGCAACGTGAACAGGGCCCTAACGTGACAACACGATGCGGTTTCAACTCAGACATTGTGAAGAAACTTGTTTAAATTCAAAGTTTGTACTGTCATCTGTCTAGATCCTGCCGGTAGCTAGCTCGGCCTGCTAGCCGGTTAGTAATAGCGTTACTGAAGGCTAGCTGTAGTCTCGCACTGAAGTCCCGTTGGAATTCAGTTTTGCAGGAAATCGTAAACAAACAAACGTGAACCATTTCTTTTCCACAGTAGATCAACACACGCTATTCTTACTCCGATCTTCACTCTTGACACACTACGCTCCGATCTGCACACTGCTGTTTACCGACGGGAGAGAACGCGATCAAGATTCAGGTAAAAATCTGCCGGAATTCTCCTTTAAACCAAAGCTGTGTCGGATTACCATGTTGGGTCTGTCATTACTGGGTTAGACCTTATAGTTAAACCTTTCTATTTAGAGCTGCTGAAACAAGCTTCTTATTAGTTTAAAAATTTAAAAATATCTTCTTATGAGGCGTTTTAGGTTGTTGTCGCTGTTTGAGGTTTTTGTAGCTTTTTACAATGTCTTTGTACCTGTGGTGGTGAGCAGGGGAAAAAGGACCCAAATGCAGGGAGAGGCAGGCAGGCAGGAGGAAGTTTGAGCATGAGGATTTATTAAAGAAAACACAACAAAAAACCAAGGGAGTCCTGGGAGAAGAAGGCAAAAAACCAATTCCAAAAAGAAGACAGAAATTTATCCAAAAAACCAAGGAAAAACTGGAAGCACAGAGACTGACCAGAATGGACGGGGGAAGACACGGCAGGCACAGGAAAACACACAAACTGACAGGGCACGAGCACAAACAGACACAAAACGATATAACGAGAGACAAAGGGAACACAGAGGTTAAATACAAGAGGTAATGAGCAAATGAGGGACAGGTGATACGGCAGGTGAAACACATCAGGGCGGGGCAGGACAATCAGACAAGGCGAGAAAACAGAAAGCAAAACTAGAAAAGACAAGACAGAAAACAGACTATCAAAATAAAACAGGAAAACAGAAATATACCCAATGCACACAGAACACTACAGTCAAAACAGGATAAACCGATACACACAGTGAACAGGGAAATAAGGAAACAGAAAAATACACAACCACAAAAGCACCAATCACCCCCGCCCCAGGCAGATGGGTTGGTGAGGCTTATATTAACTATATACATTTATTATAGTTCCTTCATGTTTGTATCATGCCTAAATGTTAATAAACTATTAAATATGTCTCTCTCTCCAGCACTGCAGCTAGTGAACTGGAGAGAACCAAAGAAGTCGGCGGCTGCGTTCGGAGTGTCGCTGCTGGTTCTGGTCTCCGTGGCGACGCTGTCCGTCATCAGCGTGGTGTCCTACCTGCTGCTCACTGTCCTCTGCATCACCATCACTTTCAGGTAGGAGTAACATGGTCTGGCAGCAGCCAATCAGAGACTCAGAGACACACAGAGACTCAGAGACACACAGATACACTCAGAGACACTCAGAGACTCAGAGACACACAGAGACTCAGAGATACACAGAGACACTCAGAGACTCAGAGACAGTCAGAGACACTCAGAGACACTCAGAGACTCAGAGACACACAGATACACTCAGAGACACTCAGAGACAAACAGAGACACTCAGAGACACACAGAGACACTCAGAGACACACATGGACACAAAGAGACAATCAGAGACATGCAGAGACACTCATAGACACACAGAGACACACAGAGACACAGAGAGACAAACAGAGACAAACAGAGACACACAGAGACACACACACAGAGACACTCAGAGACACACAGAGACACACAGAAACACACAGAGACACACAGAGACACATAAAGACAAACAGAGACACACAGAGACAAACAAAGACACTCAGAGACACACAGATACACTCAGATACACTCAGAGACATACAGAGACACTCAGAGACACACAGAGACACTCAGAGACACTCAGAGACACACAAAGACACACAGAGACACTCAGAGACACACAAAGACACACAGAGACAAACAGAGACAAACAAAGACACTCAGAGACAAACAGAGACAATCAGAGACACACATAGACACACAGAGACACTCAGAGACACACAAAGACACACAGAGACAAACAGAGACAAACAAAGACACTCAGAGACAAACAAAGACACTCAGAGACACACAGATACACTCAGATACACTCAGAGACTCAGAGACACACAGAGACACAAAGAGACACTCAGAGACACACAGAGACACACAGAAACACACAGAGACAGAGACACACAGAGACACATAAAGACAAACAGAACACACAGAGACACACAGACACAAAGAAAGACACTCAGAGACACACAGATACACTCAGATACACTCAGAGACATACAGAGACACTCAGAGACACACAGAGACACAAAGAGACACTCAGAGACACTCAGAGACACACAAAGACACACAGAGACACTCAGAGACACACAAAGACACACAGAGACAAACAGAGACAAACAAAGACACTCAGAGACAAACAGAGACAATCAGAGACACACATAGACAAACAGAGACAATCAGAGACACACATAGACACTCAGAGACACATAGAGACACTCAGAGACACTCAGAGACACACATAGACACACAGAGACACAAAGAGACACTCAGAGACACACAAAGACACACAGAGACACTCAGAGACACACAGAGACAAACAGAGACACACAAAGACACTCAGAGACACACAGAGACAGAGAGACACTCAGAGACACACAAAGACACACAGAGACAAATAGAGACAAACAAAGACACTCAGAGACAAACAGAGACACTCAGTGACACACAAAGACACCTAGAGACACACAGGGACACAAAGAGACACTCAGAGACACACAGAGACACTCAGAGACACACAGAGACAAACAGAGACACACAGAGACACTCAGAGTCAGACAGAGACACACAGAGACATCAGAGACACACAGAGACACACAGAGACAAACAGAGACACTCAGAGACACACAGAGACACACAGAGACAAAAAAAGACACACAGAGATACTCAGAGACACAGAGACACACAGAGACACGCAGAGAAACTCAGAGACACAGAGAGACACTCGGAGACACTCATAGACACTCAGAGAAAAACAGAGACACACAGAGACACTCAAAAACACTCAGAGACAAACAGAGATACACAGAGACAAAAAGAGACAAACAGAGACAAACAGAGACACACAGAGACACTCAGAGACAAACAGAGACACACAGAGACACTCAGAGGCACTCAGAGAAAAACAGAGACACACAGAGACACACAGAGACACTCAGAGACACACAGAGACAAACAGAGACACACAGAGACACTCAGAGTCAGACAGAGACACACAGAGACAGCAGAGACACACATAGACACACAGAGACAAACAGATACACACAGAGACACTCAAAAACACACAGAGACACACAGAGACAAAAAGAGACACACAGAGACACTCAGAGACAAACAGAGACAATCAGAGACACACATAGACACTCAGAGACACATAGAGACACTCAGAGACACTCAGAGACACACATAGACACACAGAGACACAAAGAGACACTCAGAGACACACAAAGACACACAGAGACACTCAGAGACACACAGAGACAAACAGAGACACACAGAGACACTCAGAGACACACAGAGACAGAGAGACACTCAGAGACACACAAAGACACCCAGAGACAAATAGAGACAAACAAAGACACTCAGAGACAAACAGAGACACTCAGTGACACACAAAGACACCTAGAGACACACAGGGACACAAAGAGACACTCAGAGACACACAGAGACACTCAGAGACACACAGAGACAAACAGAGACACACAGAGACACTCAGAGTCAGACAGAGACACACAGAGACATCAGAGACACACAGAGACACACAGAGACAAACAGAGACACTCAGAGACACACAGAGACACACAGAGACAAAAAAAGACACACAGAGATACTCAGAGACACAGAGACACACAGAGACACGCAGAGAAACTCAGAGACACAGAGAGACACTCGGAGACACTCATAGACACTCAGAGAAAAACAGAGACACACAGAGACACTCAAAAACACTCTGAGACACACAGAGATACACAGAGACAAAAAGAGACAAACAGAGACAAACAGAGACACACAGAGACACTCAGAGACAAACAGAGACACACAGAGACACTCAGAGGCACTCAGAGAAAAACAGAGACACACAGAGACAAACAGAGACACTCAGAGACACACAGAGACAAACAGAGACACACAGAGACACTCAGAGTCAGACAGAGACACACAGAGACAGCAGAGACACACATAGACACACAGAGACAAACAGAGACACACAGAGACACTCAAAAACACACAGAGACACACAGAGACAAAAAGAGACACACAGAGACACTCAGAGACACAGAGAAACACAGAGACATGCAGAGACACTCAGAGACATACAGAGACACTCAGAGACACTCAAAAACACTCAGAGACACACAGGGACACACAGACATAATCAGAGACACACAGAGACAAACAAAGACACAAAGAGAAACTCAGAGACACAAAACGACAAACAGAGACTAACAGAGACACATAGAGACGCACAGAGACACACAGATACACACAGATACACTCAGAGACAAACAGAGACACACAGAGACAGAAAGAGACACTCAGAGAAAAACAGAGACACACAGAGACAATCAGAGACACACAGAGACAATCAGAGACACCCAGAGACAAATAGAGACAAAAAAGACACTCAGAGACACTCAGAGAAAGATAGAGACAATCAGAGACACACAGAGACAAACAGAGACACACAGAGACACTCAGAGACACACAGAGACACACAGAGACACTCAGAGACAAACAGAGACAAACAGAGACACACTGAGACACACAGAGACACAAGAGACACTCAGAGAAAAACAGAGACATACAGAGACACACAGAGACAAAAAAGACACTCAGAGACACACAGAGACACACAGAAACACTCAGAGACAAACAGAGACACACAGAGACACTCAGAGAAAAACAGAGACACACAGAGACACTCAGAGAAAAACAGAGACACACAGAGTCACACAGAGACACACAGAGACACTCAGAGATACACAGAGACAAACAGAGACACACAGAGACACTCAGAGACAAACAGAGACACACAGAGACACTCAGAGACACACAGAGACACACAGAGACACTCAGAGACACACAGAGATACTCAGAGACACTCAGAGACACACATAGACAGAAAAGAGATACACAGAGACAACCAGAGACAAACAGAGACACACAGAGACACTCAAAGACAAACAGAGACACACAGAGACACACAGAGACACAAAGAGTCACTCAGAGACACACATAGACAAAAAGAGACACACGGAGACACACAGGGACAAACAGAGACACAAAGAGACACTCAGAGACACACAGAGACAAACAGAGACAATCAGAGACACTCAGAGAAAAATAGAGACACACAGAGACACTCAGATACAAACAGAGACACACAGAGACACACAGAGACACTCAGAGACACTCAGAGACACAGAGACACTCAGAGACAATCAGAAACATTATTAGGGGTCCAAGCCCGAGTCTGCAAGAACCGGCGGTATCAAGAGCTACACCGTTCGCACAGCAGGGAACCCTATTGTTTTTGTAAGGATTAATCTCCATTATTCCTCTCCTCCTAAAACTCTGACTGCAGCCTAAACCGTACATGGTGGGGGGTTGCCATTTTCATGACTGGTCAGAAACTACGCAAGCACCTCTAACTATGAAAACACCAATTTTGCCATATCTCGGCCAAAATAAATGCCGTCAACGCCAAACTTTAGATTCTTGTTTGCCATGACCCTCTGGAGGTCCCCCACGCTTTTTATGAAACTTGGCCACTAGTGGGCACTACAAGTACAAAAAGTTTATATCTCATGAACGACTCATCTGATTTTTACAAAATTTGATGGGTACCATTTAGGGCCACTCTTGAGGCCACCCTTCGAGTGGGGTACTGAGGGGTCAAAGTGGGCGTAGCCTACGGGACCCAAGTCTAGATTCACCACTTACACTAATGTGAACAACTTGAAATTTACAGTGTAGATGGAAAATGGGTCATGCACCACACCTACCAAAAATTACGGATCAGCACGAAACCTGGTACGTAGCATCTCCAGATGGATGTGACCAAAGTTACTCAAGAAATTTTGCTACGTTAAAGTATGCCCATTTGACGACCAAACACATTTTCATAGCTAACTACCACACACATATCATATCATATCTCGGCCAAATTAAATGTTATCAGCAAAGAAGTTGAGATCATTGTTCAACATGCCACTACGATGCTCTGTACCAAATTTGGCAAAGATTTTCCTTAAGGGGGCGCTATAAGCAACGTTTATTTGTTTCGGCCAATAACTAAATGCATTTTAAAGGGACATTTGCAATTGCAATATCTCTGCCACAGTAAATGAAATCCCCACAAAACTTGTGATGCTAGTTTGGCATGCCGCTTTGAGGCTCTCTACCAAATTTGGCGGAGATCGGCCATTAGGGGGTGCTATAATCAATGTAGACGAGTTTTGGCCCTTATACTCAATGTTAATGACATATTTGCAATGGGAATATACCACAGACCTTGCAGCTCACACTTCTCAATATTTACTGATGTTTGCCTCCTACGTTACGTTTTGGTTTTCGCTTTTGCCTGCTCCTCTGGATTTTTACAATAAACAAACTTCTTAAGCCACCTGACAAAGTTTTCACAACCTTCACAGTTGACGAATGCAACTCTTTTCTCTCACTTTTTCAATCCAAAATCAACACCATTCATAGGCACCGATGAAAATACGGAGCACCCACATGTGCCAGACTGCCAGTAGCCTACATTAATTTACAATTAAACACTGCAGTTGGTGCTAAGTGGAGAGGCTGTCATAGTGTGATTGGTTATGTTGGTGGCATTGATTCTTAATTTCCCACGAAACTGATCGCGGTAACGTGTCAGTTGAACTTTTCATCTCCAATCCGTATATCATTGTTAAAGGTAGTCTATATATGCATGGAGGTGAACTGTTGACCGCTACGTTTGCAATGGCGACGTACCGCAGACGTCGCGGCTCACGCCTCTGGATATTTACTGACGTTTGCCTCCCCGCTTCGTGTTCCGCCTTCGCGCGCTCCCTGGGGCGTTGGGAGCGACTGCCGTGGGTGGCTTGGGCCCCGTCATAACTGCTTGCAGTTCTAGTTATTATTATTATTATTATTATTATTATTATTATTATTATTATTATTATTATTATTATTATTATTATTATTATTATTTTTCTGTTCAGTTAACTTAAGAAACGGACAGTTTAAATGAATAAAACACATGATCAAACACGGGTTAAAAATGTCAGAAATCTTTCTTCTGTTGTCCCCTGGCCTGGAGGTTTTAAAGGCTTTTTAAAATACAAAGAAATGTATGGGAATTATAAACCAAGCCTGGAAACAGGAAGTGATGTAATCCTATCAGCCCTCTGCTTCCTGTCTCTAGGGTTTATAAATCAGTGATCCAGGCCATTCAGAAATCAGACCAAGGACATCCGTTCAGGTAACAAGCTGCCCGTCCTCTGTCCCCCGCCCTGATCTGTCCTATACTATATATAACTCTGTGTGTATATATATATATATATATATATATATATATATATATATATATATATATATAAAACCATCTATATAACCTTGTATATATGTATATAACCCTATATACAACCCTATATATAACCATGTTTATATGTATATAACCCTATATATAACCATATATATGTATATAACCCTATATATATATATATATATATATATATATATATATATATATATATATATATATATATATATATATATATATATATATATATATATATATATATGTATATAACCCTATACATAACCCTGTATATATGTATATAACCCTATATATAACCCTGTATATATGTATATAACTCTGTATATAACCCTGTATATGTCCCTATATATAACCCTATATATATGTATATAACCCTATACATAACCCTGTATATATGTATATAACACTGTATATAACCCTGTATATGTCCCTGTATATGTCTCCAGGTCTCTGTTGGACAGGGACATCTCCGTGTCCCCGGAGTCCATCCGTCTGCTCGTTGATCGTTCTCTGGTCCTCCTGAATCGTTTCACAGATCAGATGAGGAAGCTGCTGCTGGTGGAAGACATGTTCGACTCTCTCAAGGTTTCACACACAAACTGTTAGCACGCAGCTAATGCTAATGGTTCAAATGTTAGATTCAAAGATTCAAAACCCTTTATCAATACCACACCGTGTAATTCACACTGTTGCAGCAATGATGTTAGGGGGACAGTTCAAGAGACTAAAGATAAACTAATATGAGTAAAGAGAATAGACAGTAAAATGTATTTACAGTATTAAAGTATTGCACGTAGCTAATGCTATGTTTCAGCTGTATGTGTTCTTCATGTTTCAGCTGTATGTGTTCTTCATGTTTCATGTTTGAGCCGTATGTTTTCTTCATGTTTCAGCTGTATATTTTCTTCATGTTTCAGCTGTATGTGTTTTTCATGTTTCAGCTGTATGTGTTCTTCATGTTTCATGTTTGAGCCGTATGTTTTCTTCATGTTTAAGCTGTATATTTTCTTCATGTTTCAGCTGTGTTTTTTCATGTTTCAGCTGTATGTGTTCTTCATGTTTCAGCTGTATATTTACTTCATGTTTCAGCTGTATGTGTTCTTCATGTTTCAGCTGTATATTTACTTCATGTTTCAGCTGTATGTGTTCTTCATGTTTCAGCTGTATGTTTTCTTCATGTTTCAGCTGTATGTGTTCTTCATGTTTCAGCTGTATATTTACTTCATGTTTCAGCTGTATGTGTTCTTCATGTTTCAGCTGTATGTTTTCTTCATGTTTCAACTGTACGTTTTCGTCATGTTTCAGCTGTATGTGTTCTTCATGTTTCAGCTGTATGTGTTCTTCATGTTTCAGCTGTATGTTTTCTTCATGTTTTAGCTCTGTGTGTTCTTCATGTTTCAGCTGTTTGTTTTCTTCATGTTTCAGCTGTAAGTTTTCGTCATGTTTCAGCTCTATGTGTTCATAATATTTCAGCTTTATGTGTTCTTCATGTTTCAGCTCTGTGTGTTCTTTATGTTTCAACTGTTTGTTTTCTTCATGTTTCAGCTGTGTGTTTTCTTCATGTTTCAGCTGTTTGTTTTCTTCATGTTTCATGTTTCAGCTGTGTTTTCTTCTTGTTTCAGCTGTATGTTTTCTTTATGTTTCAAGTTTCAGCTGTGTGTTTTCTTCATGTTTCATGTTTTAGCTGTATGTTTTCTTCATGTTTCAGCTGTGTGTTTTCTTCACGTTTCAGCTGTATGTTTTCTTCATGTTTCGTGTTTCAGCTGTTTGTTTTCGTCATGTTTCAGCTGTATGTGTTCTTTATGTTTAGCTGTATGTGTTCTTCATGTTTCAGCTTTGTGTTTTCTTCATGTTTTAGCTGTATGTTTTCTTCATGTTTCAGCTGTATGTTTTCTTCATGTTTTATGTTTCAGCTGGCTGGGGTCATGTGGATAATGACGTACGTTGGAGCGATCTTTAACGGAGTCTCCATCCTGATTCTCGGTGCGACTTCTCTTTGACTCATGGATTTAAATCTGTAACCTAAACTGACTGACTCTTCTAACTAACCCGAAGCCTCTTCTCTTGTTTCCAGCGGACATTGTTTCCTTCAGCACACCGCTCATCTACCAGAAGAAAAAGGTACGGCAGAATGAGACAAACTAACAATGCTTTTAAAAGAACTGTCTGCTTTCTGTCAGCATCGTCTCTCAAAGCGTGCACCCCATACTCCTATTTACTAAAACTAATGTTCTGGGCTCTCATTTATAAAACTGTGCGTAGGATCCTTACTATAGTGTACATACGCCCAAAAGCCCAAAATGGTGTGAGCAAAAAAAAAGTCAGATTTATAAAACCGTGCGTACGCACACCTGTAAGCAATGTTCCCTTTATAAATCAAAGTGTTATGGTTTGGTTGTTTTGTCTTATTTCGGTAGTCTGTTTATGTTTTCTATTTTGTTCTGTTTCCTGTTTTATTTTGATAGTCTGGTTTTCTGTCTTGTCGTGTCTAGTGTTACTCCCTGTTTTCCCGCTGCTGTGATTGCCCTAATGTGTTTCACCTGTTTCCCTGCCTTGTGTCACCTGGCTTGCATTTCCTCGTTACCCTGTGTATTTTAGTCTTTGACTTTCCCTTGTCCAGTGTCAGATCATTGTTTGTTGTTCCCAGTAGTGTTCGTCCCTGACTGGTTGTATGCACGTGAGTTATTGGTTCAGTCGTGTTTTTCCATGTCAGCTTTTCTTTGTCTTCCTTGGTCTTTTTTTGTGTTTTATTTATTAAATATTCTACTTCACCCCAACTTCTCCTGCCTGCCTGCCTGCTCTCTGTACTTTGGGTCCGCCATTCATCCACCCAACACAACAAAAAGATTACCTACAAGTGTGCGTACGTGGATCAGCCTCTTATCCCGCCCTGTACATGCCCATTTTTAACCATAAATAGTCAATGCAAAGCACCTTGTGAATGCTGATCAGTATGTTAATGACCCTGGCAGTTAACACCGAATGATGACGACTGGCGGAGAAAAAGCAAAAAACTTCTCAGACATTCAGGAATTGCTGCAAATTGAATTATAATTTCGGCCTGTTCTTGCACAGTGTAGGGAAACATGATCTATAACTACATGTATTAATAATACATCCACAACGGCAGGCATTATGGCACTCGGGACAGCTTCGATATACCAGATGTATGTAAGATTTAACAGAACTATATATTATATCCAAACAAGCCTTAGTGATAAAGTTAAAGATTATATATAATATTTATTTAAAACACTTAGCTGTCTGACATTTCCCTCTGGAAACAGCCGGTGGCCCCCAGAGTGGCGAGGACCTGTATTTGGACCGGGATGGCACAGTTCCGCTGTGTTGCTCTCTCTACTGGACCCAGTTCGGTACATAGATCCAAGAGCTCAGCTTTAGGGAATCTAAATCGGCATATTAGCCAGTCATCGTCATGGTCCCTGAAGTCTCTTTCTCCTGATTTTTCCATTAGCGTAGTCCTCCTACAGGGCCAGCAGTGCCATCATGCAGCATTACACACGGAGGGGTCACCGCAGTATTTATGTTTACAACAATTTGTGATTGTTAACACCTTGCCAACACAGCATCAACTAGTTGTATCCCCCCCGCCCCCACCCTGACATACAATTTGAAGACAAAGTAAAGTCTAATAGCCAAACACACTTTTCTTCATGCAGGTTTTGTCACAAACAGTATTAAAGTTGGACTGATAATGAGGACATTAAGGGTAACGATTGCGCGAGAGCTTAACTGCTGTATTTTGAGAATTTGACATTTGATGATATGTGCACAGTATTAAAGACAGATATTTAATTATTTACACTGTGTTCTACAGTTATCTAATGCTAGGGTATTTGATGCTATCTTGTATTGCATGCAGTCAGGCCATCTCTTCCTCCTGCTCTCCGTAGCGGACAATGTGACGGTGCACATTACACATTTTTATTTAAGATTTGAGTTGGAGGTGTTTATGGAACAATTATCACTCAGGACAAGCGCAAATAACACTGCTGGATTTAATCTTCATGGTAAGGTGGATGATATGGAGTGAAAAAATGTACGTGATTACGAGTAATTGTTATTCCCACATTTACTTTCTGCAGTCTGACTTCAGTTCACCACCTCACCATCTACGTCGCCAATTCCTATTTTCTCTCCAAAATGTGTGTACGCATGGGTCAGAGTTTGCGTGGAGGACCGCACATTCTCCCGTCAAGAATGTGTATAAATTATGATGTGTATAAATCATAACCTTTGCGTGGGAAGTGGCGTACGCCACGTTTATAAATGAGACCCCAGGTAATTCACTCATTTGAAATTCAGCTTCAGCCCAAACAGAATCTGCAGTTTCCAGTGGTGATCCAGAATGAAAATCTACAGAATGTAGCGGGCGGTTTTTCTATTTGAAGTGGAGATATATTGACATTCTGAGATTTATTTATTTGTTCAAATTCTGATGAATATTTTGTCTGCAGATGTCATGCTGCACTGCTTATGACCTTAGTCGAAAAGCAATGTTTTACCCTGGGAATAGGGAAAAAAACCGTCCCTGCTGCGTAACGGCCTTCAGACGGGTGTTCCTCATAAACTGTTGTGTTGTTCAGTTGACTAATTCTGTGAACGAAACGTTATTTTAACATTCAAATGTACGTGTCTCTGTGTGTTTGTGTGTCTCTGTGTCTCTGTGTGTGCGTGTGCGTGTCTCTGTGTGTGCGTGTGCGTGTCTCTGTGTGTGCGTGTGTCTGTGTGTCTCTGTGTGTGCGTGTCTCTGTGTGTGTGTGTCTGTGTGCTTGTCTCTGTGTGTGCGTGTGTCTGTGTGCATGTCTATGTGTGTGTCTGTGTGCGTGTGTCTCTGTGAGTGTCTGTGTGTGTGCGTGTGTCTGTGTGCTTGTCTGTGTGTGTGTGTGTGTGTGTGTGTGTGTGTGTGTGTGTGTCTCTGTGTGTGTCTGTGTGCATGTCTCTGTGCGTGCGTGTATCTGTGTGCGTGTCTGTGTGTGTGTCTGTGTGTGTCTCTCTGTGTTTGTGTGTGTGTGTCTGTGTGTGTGTGTGTGTGTGTCTGTCTGTGTGTTTAGACCCAGGTCGATCGGTACATTGAATTGATCCGGTCCAGAGTGGAGGAGATGCTGCAGAAGTAAGTTCCCATCAGAGATGCAGGTGTTGGGGGTCTTGTAGCTGCTCCACCCTAACAGAGTGTCTCTGTTTGTGTGTCTGTGTGTTTGTGTGTGTTTCAGGGTGCAGGACCGGTTACCTGGAGCTGTGAGAAGATCCAAAGCTGAGTGACCAGCTGACCCCCACACTGTGCTCTGATTGGTCCGTTTGTAAGCGAATCAGCTGCTGACTGATAAGAAAACCAAAGTGAAGCTGGGTGTTTATTTTATTCACTTTGTTTCATTAAAGAAGAGTTCACATATTACCCCCTCTCATGTCCTATTGCCTCCTGTTCAAACTGAGAGGCTTTCCTACAGTCTGACTTATTGAAATTAAAGATCAGTTTAATTTACACGGCAGAGAAAATAAAGACTGATGGCTAGGAAACCATACAGAGTTCAAACAGTCATCTCGTGCAGAGGTGTCATGGTGCTGTTTCTTTCTGCTGTTTTAGTATTTGTGTTTGGTGGGTTTTCCTGTCTCTGTCCCCGGCAGTGTGGGCGCAGCAGAGGGCATAGTCTCTGCGACGAGGCACACCTTGCAGCATTTATCTCCTTATCACTCAGTCTCTCTCCCTGGCAGTCTGTGGCTGGCTGGCCGAGCTGGGCCGGTGTAATGAGGCACACCTGATATTCATCTCCTTATCTCTCTGATAAAGCCTGGTCCAGACTCCACTCCGGTACCAGATTATCCCATGGCTGTCGATAGAGTTCAGTGGCTCTTTTCTCTTGTGTTTTCTACTAACTAACTAACCTGAGTTTTCCAAGTGTGCGTGAGACTTCTAAGTTTTGTAATATTTTTGTTTATGTATTTTTGGATTTCTGTACTAATAGGAGTTGTTCGAGCCTGCAGTCTTTTAAGATTTATTAATGTTATTAGGACAATGCAGATTAATCAACATATCTGTAAATGCGCCAGTGTTAGCCAGAAGGCTAATTTTCAACTGTAGTCCTAGTTACCCAGCATGCATGTCTTTATGGCTTGAGGAAACTGGAGCAGCTGAAAGGGAACCCACGCAAACACGGGAAGAACATGTGAACTCCACACAGACAGGCCCTGCCCGGACCGGGGTTCCAACTCTGCAGTGCCAACTTGCTTTGAGGCAGAAGTGCTAACCACTGAGTCACCGTGCCACCCTGTCTCCAGCGTTCCCCAGCTCTCAGCCTGAGTGAGTCTTCTGGTTGGAACGTTATCTCCTCTTGCTACACCAAACAGACTTCATTACCTCCAGCCGATTCCCCAAAAACTCTTGGTGTTTCCAATAAACACCCTAAAACCATCTCGGCCTCCGTCTCTGGGACTTAGGGTCCAAACACAAAAACACTTTGACCACGTTTGTTAGAGCACAGTGAACACACCTCTCATCAATGATTACTGGTCTGATCATATTGATCTGCTGTTAATTATTGATCAGTTAGCTATTGTAAAATGCATTTTTATTACAAATACTGACTCAAACTGCAAATACTGCAGGATTAGTTCTGTCTTTTATTAGATAATGAATATGTAAGTAAGATATAAACATGAAGATATAAACAAAGTGCTGGTGTAGTTTTTTCTTTAGTTTTATAAAACCCAACCGAGTCACGCAGGTGAAACAGCTCAATGTGAAAACTTTATTCAACATTAACATGAGACAAACTTTATTCCACCTTCTGTGTGACATGTAAAGATCACAAACAGTTTAACATTTAATATGAATAATAAATCATTTGTTTCCTTTGAATCTGACAATAATTAGATTCAAAAGAAGTTAAATATATTTCTTCATGGTAACTCAACTGTGGCGTTGTTCTGTTATCACATTGTCACCATCTCCACAGTAACAAAGTCCACTGAACTGATAACAGAGGTCAAAGGGCACTGCCGCTGAAGAACTGATTCTACTGAAACTGCAGAAAGAAGAGAGACAAGCCACAGGAGGAAGGAAGAGGAAGCGGGATTAAAAAAAAAATGTGACTGATACAGGAAGAAGTATTTCACAACTGTCTGGAAAGAAAGACTGAAAGAGACAAATCTTTAACTGCCAGAATATTTAACAAACTGACTCCTGACACACTAGAGAGTTAGAGAATAATTTAACAGAGAGAGAGCAACTGGCTGTTGAGGTTTAACAATCAGGAGCAGATTCTGACTGACGAGGAAAATACCTGCAAAACCTCTGCAGAACATCGAGAGAAAACCTCAATCTGATCAGTTCTTCAGTCGATCGGTTCTTCAGTCGATCGGTTCTTCAGTTGATAAGTTCTTCAGAGGAAAATGGCCATCAGTTCCCCGAGAGACAAGTGAGTCAAAAACAAGTAATAATAATAATAATAATAATAATAATAATAATACATTTTATTTAAAGGCGCCTTTCCCGGCACTCAAAGACACCGTACAGGGATACATAAGACATTTAAAAACAGCAAAAAATATAAATAAAAATAAAGAACAAAATAGAAACAACAGAAAGAGGCAGAGCAATTGACATCAAGTGGAATAGGCACTTTTAAACAGATGTGTTTTGAGTTGCAATTTGAAATGGGGGATGAATCGATGTTTCTGAGTTGGGGTGGTAATGAATTCTCAGAGTTCAGTAGATTGATTGATTCCTTGAATCCTCCGCTGTGTGTTGGGTCCTGCTTGATAATGACCGTCTCACTTTACATTATGACATTTATTACACAACTGCTTACTGAAGAAATAAAGACTTTGACACAAAATGATTTTATTGATTTAAAATGGTCCTTTCATAGACTATGATCAGAACTGTGTCCATGGCAACATACAGTACAGCAGAATGCCATGATTGACCAATTAGAATCAAGTATTTAACAAAGCTGTATAATTCTTTATAACAGACCGTTGCTATGGACGCAGCTCTGATCACTCTGGAGGACATCTGTCAATCCACAGAAAGACGTTTGAGTAATTTATCAGCTGGGGCAAAAAAAGTAAAGAAACAAAATGGAGAACCAGAAAACTGTGTAGAAGAAGCAGAGAGGTTACCAGACACAAAGAGCTGGATGACAGAGAAATGAACAGACATGAGGCAAACATTAAATGGAGTACTTACCGTACGTAAAAAGAACATTTTCAGTTTAATGTGAATTATGAGTAGGCTCCAGAGTTTAAGTTGCTATGGACGTATTGTTCAATCGTGTATTTTCTTTAGCAAAAGCAATAAAAAACGGTTTTATATTAGGGATGTCAAACGATTCATTTTTTAAAATCGTGATTAATCACTGAATTTCTATAGTTAATCGCATGTTTTATCACATGATCAGAACTGTTTTTAAGTCCATATTAACAATGGAAAGCCATTCTTACCAGTGGATCTTGATTGGGAATCAAATGAATGCAAAGAAAGTTACTTTATGAACTTGACTTTAAGATTTGTATTTGTTATTATTTATTTATTGTAAACAAAAGAAAAATGTGTGAATCTGTCATTATTGCACAATTCCTCCAAGTACCTAAAAAAATCCCTATCCTTACCGGAGTCAATATAGTGTGCAGCAACTCCTAAATAATGTTGATTCCTCACTGACGTCCAGTGATCTCCTTGCAGCACTTTGCAGCAGTTCCAGTTTAGCTGCTTTCTCCGTGTCATACAGGCTGTGTGTGGTGAAACTACTGTCCCCCTTGACGGCCATGTATAAGATGGGTCAGAACATGCCAACCGTAGTCTTTAAGACCCGAGTCATCTACGATTTTGACAGGTCTGCAGTTAGTTGCCACCCATTTTGCAAGAGCTGTAGTAATTTTTTGGGGACTTGGTTTCATCCACAGGTTGGCGTGTAGCACTTTCCAAAATAAAGCTTTTGCATGAGCCTGCTAGCATCAACCTGAGTCATGTTAATTAGCTCGTAGATGGTTGCTCAAGCTTGACGTGCTTCGGTGATATTTTAATTTGGCTTTACACAATGTGCATATGGCTTTCGACTTGTCTCCGAGCCGTCTGGGAGTTTCTGAAAATAAAAAGCTCCATTCATGATTTCATTGCTGCTGTGTTTCTCCATCATGCTGCAGCCTGCAGCAGCAGGATGTGTTAAGAGGAAGTGGCAGCTTGATGAGAAGTAACGGTGCTGCAAAGGGTCAAAATAGTCGCCTGTTAGGACCACACCAAGCCCAGTGAAGGGTAAAATAAATTAATAAATGGCGGCATGCGATTAATGCGATTAAAAAAAAATTAACGCGTTATGCTCGGCCCTTATTCGCATCGCGATTAACGCGTTAATGCTGACAGCCCTATTTTGAATCAATATATTTTTTTTTTATTTGAGTCAAATCTTTTATTTATTTGGTAAGTACAGTAGCTGTGTAATAACAGGGATAATGTAGTATTGATGTATTTGGTAAGTAGCTAATAACAAATACATCCATGGCAGTGTGACGCAGAGACGTTCTCTTCAAAGTCAAAATCTGTGATCAAATCTGATCAGACTCTCCTGCCACTCTGACTGACTGATTATTGGCTGACTGATTAATTGATTATTGGCTGATTGATGTGTTATTTGTTTTCTTATGCTGTGAAATTAGTTTATGTGCCCCCCTATGAAAGAGCAGATACCCAGCCTTTTATCTATCTGCTCAGAGTCAATGTGTTTCATAATAAAATGTGTATTGTTTTACTTTGAAAATGTCTTTCTGCAGGTATTTTGGTGTCTGGCTGATTTTCTTCATGCTCGGTTTGGGAACGCTGCTGCCCTGGAACTTCTTCATGACGGCTACCATGGTATGACATCACTTCCTGTCTGTGCTCCACCTACACAGCATCTTCTGCTCTGAACCAGCTTTTATTTTGATGGATGGGGAATTATATTAAGTAAAAACTCAAACAGCAGTCTAGTCTAAGTGACTGTCCTGATACTGAATTAAGCTAATGCTAGCTTGTGTCAGGTAAAATGCTTTTTATTTTATTTCAGATATTAGCGATATCTCAGTAAGATGCTAAAAAAATGTTTTGTCCCGTGTGTGTTATTGAAGTGGTAACTCCGTGGCTGACTGCAGTTCCTTGAGTGGCCGCTTGAGGCGAGTCATTCCCCATCAGCCCCCATGTTCCAAACATCCAAACTTTACAGGAGAATTTAACATGTTTACAGCCTGGGACAAAACAAATGTTTTAGCCTCTACAGACAATTTCCTTTTTCATGACAACTGCATTTTTATTAGGGCTGTCAAACGATTACAAAATTTAGTCTAATTAATTATGTACTCTGTGATTAATTAATCTAAATTAATCGCATACGTAATTTTTGCCCGGTGCCTTAATGGTGCCTGAACCGGTACTTTTTAAGAAAGTTAAGAAAAAAGAAAAGAAAAAGAAGGGTACTAAACAACAGTCGGCGACATTAAAGAACGGCTTATTTATTGCTAAGGCCATATGGTCAAAATTAAATGATTTAATAAAAATGTAATAACTATAACAATAACTTATTTAACTAGTAAATTGCTGTTGAATGACAAAAACAACCACCAGAAGGGAAAATGGTATTTAACAATAACTTTGAATGCACCATGAGGCTCTAGGTTACCAGTTTCATTAAATGCACCGTCTGTGCTGATTGTTACAACCCGCTGTTGGAATCCTCTACAGTGAAATACAGTCACACTTTACACCATTTAATGTTAGCTGTCAGCATTGTAACCCTGTTTAATCCAGCTACTAGCTAGCGGTAGGCTAACGTTAGCTGCTGTTGAGTATAGTGTTAACTAGCATCACGTGCAGCGATGTTTCTGTTTCCTTTATCGTTTGTTTCAGAGCATCCGAGAGCAGCGCAGACATATCAGTGGCACTGAAATGAGGCGCCGAAATCCGCGTTGCTATTCGGTCTGGTAGATACAGGTCGTTAAGGCACCGGTGCTGTATTAGCACCGGAATTCGGTACCCAACCCTATTCAGGAAGAAAATTTTTATAAGTTAATGTTCCAGTCAATGATCCAGGCAGCACATTCTCGTCTCCCTCCTTCATTTTACAGTCCAATGGTGGCTAGAACGACTCTGGGTCAAAGGTCAATATGAAATGGATTAATCTGCGTTTTTTTAATGCGTTATTTCATCTCAGATTAATTAATTGAAATTAACGTTATCTTGACAGCCCTACTTTTTATATAATTCACCTGTTATTATATTAAAGGTGCAATATGTAATACTGACAGCTAGTGTTTAAAATAGTTATTGCAGTAGAAATTCTAAATACTGGAGGGAGTTGTCTCCCCCCCCTCCTCCCCAGCAGGGATGTAGTGGAGGCTAAACGCACGTAAACACCGTTTACGCACCTCCCAAAATTCGGAAATAGCGTTTACCCACCTACAAAGTGCGTTTATCCACCTCCAAATAGCCTATAGCTCCTAAGCCATTTTAAATTAAGCTTATGTCGTTTTAGTTTCATATTGTTCATTATTATTTTCATAGGTTGTTAAACCTAAGACAAAGTATATCATAATGCGCTGCATTACTTTCAGTGTTGACCAATCTCTTGCGGTGTTTTGTGTTTTAAGCCCCCAATGTCGCCTTCCAGGCAGGGATGCCTGGTAGGCACTAGGATTAGGCAATGGTTAGGTGCCTTGAAGTCAATGGTTGCAGCGCTGCCTTGAAGTCGACGATGGGGGCTTAAAACACCATCGAGCATCTCTTGCGTAGCCAGCAGGAAGCAGCAGACTGCATCAAGATTCGTCAGTCACTAGCCCAAACTAGCCTACATGTCTCATGTAATGATGAATGAATTGTAAAATCCGGCAATTTTTTAAGCGCCGTCAAGACAGCAGCCCTCCTCCTGATGCCTGAAGCAAACGGCCTCGGCTACAAGCCCAAAGTGAGTGAGCTCGGAAAACAGTACTAAACTTAATGTTTTTGAGGTTAATTTGGTTCACGGTAGATTCATGCCACTGACTCAACAAGTCACCTCTACCTTTTCCCATTAGCCCATGTTACAAGTAAAATTCAGGATATATTGTCAGATAAATAACTTGATGTAATTTCATGCATTCTCTGGCATTTATGCCACTGAAAGTTCGTGACAACAAGTTATCACTCTAGCCGTTCGCGGTTTTGCGGGTACGGTAAACGTTTCTATGGTTACAGCGAGTTGGACCAATCAGAGACGTCGCTGTTAAGTTTAGGATTGTGGGTAATGTAGTTTTTCTCCATAAGATTGCGGATAAAAACATGTTTTTCTTATAACAAGGTTGATTTCATACAGACTTCTAGCTTCTACAAGAGCAGAAACCTTTGTTTCACAACCACGTAGCTCGGGGTCAGTCTACCTTGGATGGTTTAGACATTATGGCTGATAATCTGTCTAAATCCTTATG
This sequence comes from Zingel zingel, assembly GCA_023566125.1. NCBI lineage: Eukaryota > Metazoa > Chordata > Actinopteri > Perciformes > Percidae > Zingel > Zingel zingel. Next base: position 43,898,850 of record CM042317.1, read on the forward strand.
GAGAAAAATCAATGGGATTTTTACTTCCGGAACCGGCTGTGGGCAGGACAGTTGAAGTCTTTGGAGAAATAACTGGGCTAGTTTACTGTAACTACCATGTGAAATGATTGACGGGGGAGTCCCCCCTCCCCCTTGACCTTCACAAAATGGTACTGCACTCGCACAGAGACAGATTAAGTCAATTAACTTTAAGGTGTAGAGGCTATAGCATTCAGACTGGATACCTAAACATTGAATGCATACTAAATAATTCATTTTAATGGTTTGTCTGAAAGGGTTAAATCTATAGGCCTTATAATGTGACCGGCTACTTGACAGGATGTGGTGTGCTATAAGCTGTCTTTTCTCCATTTTAACTTCATTTTACAGACAGAGGTGAGACAGACTTACTATAGAGTAAGAAAGCGTCTGTTAATGTCGGCAGCCACTACGCTTGTGGAAACTACAGTGCAACTTATATTGTTTTACTTCTGTTAATTACAGAAACGGAGTTTTCTTTAAATTAAAATATGTGGCACCGGATTCATCCTTCTGTCGTCAATCTGCACCTGCTACATTAGCAATTGGAAAAAACTGTAATAGACAACTATTTTGATAATCGATTAGTCGGTTTGAGTAATTTTTTAAGACAAAAGTAAAAAATTCTTTGATTCCAGCTTGTTAAATGTGAATATGTTCTAGCGTCTCTCCTCTGTGACAGTAAACTGAATATCTTTGAGTTGTGGACAAAAAAATACATTTGAGGACGTCATCTTGGGCTTTTGGGAAACACTCATCAACATTTTCTGACATTTTATAGACCAAACAACTAATCGATTAATCGAGAAAATATTCAACAGATTAATCGACTATGAAAATAATCCCAAATCCCTAAACCCTAATCATTATGTACAAGTGCATTGCATTGGAAGCCCTGGATATAAGCCTCCCTCTCTATCTCTCTTAAAGATTTTTGTTCTCTCTGTTTTGTCATTTAGTAAACTTTATAGATTTCAACCATATTATTCCTTCTTGAGTCCCTTTTAAAAATAACTTAGATTAATGTATGAATTGAATAGTGATTGTGTGACCTATGATGAGGGAACAACCAGTGATACCCTTGGTAGTACCATCAAATGATAGCCTATAGCGATGTCATCAGGATACACATACACCAGTAGGCAGTGGCCCACCTTATCGGGTGACCGCGTCGTGGTCCACCTGATCACAGAATTTATAGTTTACCCACCTCTTTTTTTACCACTACACCTCTGCTCCCCAGACTTCACGGAGGTTGCCAGGCTGAGACCGCAGTATCCACAACAATGCTGCTAGATGCTTGTCTCACATAGCCAGACATTACTCCACAGCACAGTGGAGTAGCTAACGCTAGATGCTCCACAGCACACTTACTCGGCTTAGAATTACGTTGAGAACCGCTAAAAATAACACTACCTTGCCGTCTTCTCCACCTGACTGAACACACTTTATTGTGTTAGAATTACAGCAAAAATCGCTAAACACACTGTAAACTCACGGTCCTCTCTTCCTGATTTACAGCCCCCTCTCTCAGCTTAAAATAACTCACCGTTGTTGGCTACGGTTGCTGAACAGGCTACACGTTGTAAACAGCTGCGGCCCGCTTGCCTGGTCATCCGGTAACCTTAGCAGTTAGCAGGGTGTGACAGTGTTGCCAGGACCAGTCGGGATCACTTTACTGGCTGTGTCTCAATTGTTTTCGTGAGTAGCCAACTTGGGTAGCTATGACAGTCCTTCCAGAAAAATGGGGAGTTTTTTTGTGATTGTTGCGGGCAAAAATCCTTGATTATGCGGCACGTTTTCTTAAAAAATGCGATGGAATATGCGGGATATTTATGCAATTTAATGCGATGAAATTGGGGGAACTTGCAAAAATTGCGGGAACTTGCAAAAACTGCGGTTTCATCATGGCTTCATCACGGCTCTGCAGCTTTTCGATGATGTTCACGTCGAGGAATTACGTCACTTCATAACGTTCCCATGGCAACGGGAAAATGGCTGCTGCTGTGTAAAGTAAACGCAACATTTCTCAACTTTCTGCTAAGATATACTGTATGTGACTTTTTTGCAACGAAAATGTTATGGGATTATGAAATCATGCAAGCCCCGCATATTTTGCGCGGAAATCGGCAATTTATGCGGCGAAAGTGCGGCGTATTTGAAAAAATGCGGCCCCTGCATAAATATGCGGACTTTGGCTGATTATGCATTGATTTATGCGATCGCATAATCACATTTTTCTGGAGGGACTCGTATGACTCTTTGTGTTTAAGAGAGCCAACTCCCTTAATGCCTTCCCCTCAGTAACCCCCGCTTCTGCTATGCCCTCTTCTGCCGTACGGCAACACCAGTCAGCGGATGTTTTGTTCTATATTAAAAGGAGTTATTTTAGATACTTCAGTGATTAGTTAGTTTTTTAGAGAGACACACACGCCCTTACTAAAAAGGACCCTCGCCCGGATCAGGGAACCCAGAGGCGAGGCAAGAAGTTTCAATGCTACCCTAGACGTCCCCAACTCACGGGCTCTTATCCCCCTGTGTATGAAAAGCACTGCCCAAGGGGGTCTTTACAACCAATGATTTTTCTTCAGTACTCACAGTTTTTCAGCCGCTCCTCCCAGGTTCAACGGAGGTCCCCTCCTTCTTAAGGACGCCCGCTAGCCTCCTGTGGTCGCCAATCTTAGAGAGGTGAAGTGCTCAGGGGCTCTGACCAGCCGAGCGGGTAGGGAAATGCACTCCCACTGGGAGATAACAGGAGGTCTGACTGTCTAAATCGGTCCCCGCTGGTTTGCAACTCGCCCAGGCGGTTAAAGAGGAGTCTGCTCTGGCCCCTGTGAGGGGAGGCCCCACCAAGGGGGTGTAGACCCCGTTCTGAAGAATCCCAAAGAAAGCAAAGAAAGAAGTTTTGGTGCCCTAGCCCAACACAAGCTCAGGTATTTTTATTTATTTTTTAAAGAAAAGCAAAGCTAACACAGCAGTATTAAAATAAAATGCACTACACTCAGAACCGAGTTGGCTCTATGAGTGTCCCTCCGAGTGTTGAGAGGTGTAATGAATCTTCTAAGTCCCACTGCCCGAAAGCACGAGATATCCTAAGCTGTCCCTAAGTGCTACACTCAGAACCGGATAGGCTCGACGAGTGTTTCCTCCAGATAGAGGCACTGAAGACCTTTGTGCTCAGAGCCCGGGGAGTCTGATCAAGCCTTTTCAGCTTGCAAAGCTTCCCTTTTTATACACAATTCGGCTCCCTCCCCTCATAGACGCAGCTCGGGGGTGTTCACTATAATTTCATATTTTTGCAAGGCAATACAGCAGAGGCTTACAGGAAACACACACCACGTGCCATACAGGATATGCAGTTATGCAGGGGGTCAACAGTTTGTGGTCGGCCGACTTCCTCTTGCACCGCTCTGCACACTGTCAGTTCTCTTCACTTAGCAGCAAAGGGAAAATTAACTTCACTTCTCAGTCAGTACTTTTCCACTCAACCAACTGCAATTCTCTAAATCACACTATCTATCCTGTTATAAATGCAATACAGATTGATATGTTTTCAAGCACACACAGATTAATATATTTTAAGCAATAATATAGTTTTAGCTGTTTTTGGGTTAATACATTCTATGCAGCAATATAGTTTTAGCTGTTTTTGGGTTTTCAACTGAACCTCCGTTCAACAATATTACATATTGGACCTTCAAGGCTTAACACTGCTACTGTTACTGTCTACACAAGATTAGGTATTTGAGTATGAAAACCTGAGTTTTTAGTAAGTATCCTGTTTCATAAATACATGTCTGGCATTTGTAGCAAAGCAAACCACTTGAAAATCTATTCGAAATTCATTGTGGATAGACCTTTGCCTCGCTAGACTTACATGCATTGAGTGGTGCGACATGTCCATCCCAAACTGACGGATACCATGACGTATCGCTGTAATGGAGGGAGGGGACGTAACGAGAAGTGAGCTTGTGACCGGCAGGTCGTCGGTTCAATCCCCAGACCGACAGGATAAAATCTGGGTGGGGAAAGTGAAAGAGCAGCGCTTGTCCCTCCCTCATTACCACCACTGAGGTGCCCTTGAGCAAGGCCCTTAACCCCAACTGCTCCACTGGAGCTGCTCAGTGGCCAGCAGATCAGACTGTGGTTGTACTGGGCAGTTTCCAGGTGTGAATGTGTAACTGTGTAAATGTGATCAGGGCGTTCCTACAAAAGAGAGACTGCCTGTCAGTGAACCTTCCCTGAATAAATAAAGGTTAAATAAAAATAAAAAATAAAAAATGAACAGCAACGGTCAGTGAAATATCTACGGATATATATCTATGAGTGGAACCAATGGGCGCAGAGCTGCCAACAAGTTGTTTGAGTCTGAATATAAACAGAATAACACAATGGGTGTGTCTGTGTCTTTAGTACTTCACCAGCCGTCTGAAGGACTCGTCATTGGTCGATTATTCAGCCAATCAGACAGAAGCAGAAGGTGAACATCGCAGCATTCTGGAGGCTAAATTCAACAACGTGATGACGCTGTGCGCCATGCTGCCGCTGCTCCTCTGCACCTGCCTCAACTCCTTCCTGCACTCACTGTGAGTACTGCAACACAACACCAATGAAGAAGACTCCAACAACACACAAAAACCAATGAAGTCATGTTTATGCAGGAGGTTATAGATGTCCTTGAAGAGGGTTAATTAGTCCTAATTAATTAATTAATTAGCCAATAGAGAAGTCAGCTGGTCACGTCAGCTACAAACTATAGAAATAAAATGATCAATTTTATTTCTGTGTTACAAACTGTCAGCTGGTGGAAATGGCAGAGTTCTAGATGCAGGCTCAACGAGCACCACGAGCACGGTATGTGGTGGACCGAGCTAGAGAGAGACTGAAGAGAGGGAGCAGTATGTGGTGGAGAGAGCTAGAGAGAGACTGAAGAGAGAGAGCAGTATGTGGTAGAGAGAGCTAGAGAGAGACTGAGAGAGCAGTATGTGGTGGAGAGAGCTAGAGAGAGACTGAAGAGAGAGAGCAGTATGTGGTAGAGAGAGCTAGAGAGAGAGACTGGAGAGAGAGAGCAGTATGTGGTGGAGTGAGCTAGAGAGAGACTGAAGAGAGAGAGAGAGAGAGAGAGAGCAGTATGTGGTGGAGAGAGCTAGAGAGAGACTGAAGAGAGAGAGAGCAGTATGTGGTAGAGAGAGCTAGAGAGAGACTGGAGAGAGAGACTGATTAGAAGGCGCGGCAATAGAACAAAGCATAAATCAAAGAAATAAAACCCTTTCTCCGTTTCATTGCTACTAGAAATGCCGCTGTAGCAAGTAACTCACTATCACTCTCCTCATTCATATTTAAGATGCTACAAATGATATTCAGCTAAGAAAAAAGCCTAAAAAGTGTGAAGTTAGAACCAGAGAGAGGTTTCTATGCGGATGATAGACCGTCTCGTCTTATTGGTGGAAACTGCTTTCAGAAGGTGCAGACCGCAGACTTACAGGGAGACTATAGTTTACACTCGTCTCGGCCAGAATCTTTGGTCTGAACTGGTCTTTAGAAAACAAACAACTTTCCATCCGTCCTAAGAAGAAACATACCAACCTTCTGACTGATCTTGTTTTAATCAGTTTCTTTGTTACCAGCTGAGGTTTCTGTTTGCTCTGTTCTTCTGTTTGATACGTGCGGCCATCTTTACAGTCTGGTTCTCTGTTCTTCTGTTTGATATGTGCGCCCATCTTTACAGTCTGGTTCTCTGTGTATCTGTTTGATACGTGCTGCCATCTTTACAGTTTGGTTCTTTGTGTTTTACGCCTCAGCTGCTTTTCTTCCTAACATGACCCCCAACGTTCTCAGCCGATCGTTGAGCTTCTGCTCTTTGTGTCAGTATTCCTCAGCGTCTGCGAGTGATGGGCAGCCTGCTCATCATCATGTTTGTCTTCATGGCCACCGCTGTCCTCGTCAAAGTTCCTCTCGAGCCGCTGCCCTTCTTCTGCGTTACCATGGTGAAGATCATCATCATCAACTGTAAGTCTAAGTCTGAGGTTCAAAGTTTAACTTTGAGTCTGAGTCTGTTTGTGGACAAATCAGTCTGTCTGTCTGACTGTCTGTCTGTCTGTCTGTCTGTCTGTCTGTCTTTCGGTCAGTCTGTCTGTTGATCAGTCTGTCAGTCTGCCTGTCTGTCTGCTGATCAGTCTGTCTGTCTGTTGATCAGTCAGTCAGTCTGCCTGTCTGTCTGTCTGTTGATCAGTCTGTCTGTCAGTCTGCCAATCTATCTTTCTGTCTGTGTGTCTGTCTGTCTGTCTTTCGATCAGTCTGTCTGTTGATCAGTCTGTCTGTCTGTCAGTCTGCCTGTCTGTCTGCTGATCAGTCTGTCTGTCTGTTGATCAGTCAGTCAGTCTGTCTGTCTATCAGTCTGTTGATCAGTCAATCAGTCTGCCTGTCTGTCTGCTGATCAGTCTGTCTGTCTGTTGATCAGTCTGTCTGTCAGTCTGTCTGTCTCTCTTTCTGTCTGTGTGTCTGTCTGTCTGACCGTCTATTGATCAGTCTGTCTGTCAGTCTGCCTGTCTGTCTTTCTGTCTGTGTCTGTCTGTCTGACTGTCTGTTGATCCGTCTGCCAGCCTGCCTGTCTGTCTGTCTGTCAGTCTGTCTGTCTGTATGTCTGTCTCCCTGCCTGCCTGCTTGTCGGTCTGACTGCCTGTCTATCTGTCTGTTTGTCTGCCTGCCTGTCGGTCTGACTGCCTGTCTGTCTGTCTGTCTGTGTGTCTGTCTGCCTGTCTGTCTGCCTGTCTGTCTGTCTGCCTGTCTGACTGCCTGCCTGTCTGTCTGTCTGTATGTGTGTCTGTCTGTCTGCCTGTCTGTCTGTTGATCAGTCTGTCTGTCAGTCTGCCTGTCTGCCTGTCTGTCTGCCTACCTGTCTGTCTGTGTGTCTGTCTGTCTGCCGGCCTGCCTGTCTGACTGACTGCCAGTCTGTGTATCTCCAGTGTTTGGAGTGATTCTCCAGGGCAGTCTGTCTGTCTGACTGCCTGTCTGCCTGTCTGTCTGACCGCCTGCCTGTCTTTCTGACAGCGTTTGGAGCCATTCTCCAGGGCAGTCTGTCAGTCTGACTGACTGCCTGTCTGTGTCTCCAGCGTTTGGAGTCATTCTCCAGGGCAGTCTGTCTGACTGCCTGCCTGTCTGTCTGTCTGCCTGCCTGTCTGTCTGACTGCCTGTTGTCTGACTGTCTGCCGGCCTGTCTGTCTGACAGCGTTTGGAGCCATTCTCCAGGGCAGTCTGTTTGGGATGGCCGGGCTGCTGCCGGCTTCATATACGACTCCCATCATGAGCGGTCAGGGACTCGCTGGAACCTTTGCTGCCTTCGCCATGATCTGCGCCATCGCAAGTCTGATCAATAACCCAACTTTCATATAACATCATATATATATATATATATATATATATATATATATATATATATATATATATATATATATATATATATATATATATATATATAATACTTAATCTTCCATTTTATCAGAGACATTTTAAACATCTCTTCCCCCCCCCTCCTTCAGGCGGCTCAGAGCTTCATGATGCAGCGTTCGGTTACTTCATCACAGCCTGTGTTGTTATTCTACTGTCAGTCCTCTCCTACATCCTGCTGCCTAAACTGGTAACACACACACACACACACACACACACACACACACACACACACACACACACACACACACACACACACACACACACACACACACACACACACACACACATATTTCAGGTTGTGTTTGTGTGTTTTCAGGAGTTTTTCCAGTTTTATCAGCAGAGAAACCAGAGAGCAGAAGAAGAGAACTCAGTAAATCTGATGAACAGCGGTACGAACACACAGCTTCGTATTTAACCATGATTTACATGTTTAGATTAGATGTTTGGTTTGGTTTACCTTGTGTTGTCAGTAATAATTGTTTAAATACATTCATAGTTTTATTACAGGTTTTTACAATCACTTTGTTACTAATTTCAGAACCTTGACGTCATTTTTCTAAACTCTAGACACAAAACTCACAACGATCATCACTGTAACAAACTGTCAATGTTCAAACATTACATTATTCATTCATATCTTTAAATAAATCTTGCACAATCATTGGTTCAAAAACTAATTTATAGTGAAATACCATTGAAACGTTACTTTAGATCACCCACACACAAGCTACCAATAGTTTCACAATGGCATTGTTCTTACAATCATTTAATATTGTAGTACAAAATAGGTGATACATGTTTCATTATGGTACTTCATGTAAATACATCCCTGTAAAAGTACTGCAGTAGTGGAGAGAATACTACAGACCAATGTGGTACGAGTATATTATATATATATATATATATATATATATATATACCATAGAAACAGTGTCTGGTAAACAGTACTACATTGCAGTAGTAGTACATGGGACCATAGTAACAGTGTCTGATATACAGTAGTCAGTCCTTCCAGAAAAATGCGTAGTTTTTTTGTTATTGTTGCGGGCAAAAATCCTTGATTATGCGGCACGTTTTCTTAAAAAATGCGATGGAATATGCGGGATATTTATGCGGTTTTATGCAATAAAATTGCGGGAAATTGTAAAAATTGCGGTTTCATCATGGCTTCATCAGGGGGTTTGCAGCTTTTCGATGATGTTCACGTCACGTAATAATGTCACTTCATAATGTCACTTCATAATGTTCCCATGGCAACAGGGGAAAATGGCTGCTCTTGTGTGAAGTAAACGCAACATTTTTCAACTTTCTGCTAAGATATATGTGACTTTTTTTGCAGCGAAAATTCGGGGATTATGAAATCATGCAAGCCCCGCATATTTCGGCAATTTATGCGGCGAAAGTGCGGCGTATTTGAAAAAATGCGGCCCCCGCATAAATATGTGGACTTTGGCTGATTATGCATTGATTTATGCGATCACATAATCACGTTTTTCTGGAGGGACTGAGTAGTACATTACAGTAGTAGTACATGGGAGCATAGAAACAGTGTCTGATATACAGTAGTACCAAAGGCGGTTCTACAGTGAATTACACCCAGGGCGAGACCCTCTTCGAGCTCCCCGAAAATTATATTTCTCAATTGCACAAATCCTTCAGTAGAGCATTTGAAAAACAAACTTAAGAGAATCCAGTTATTTAACTATTGCAATTACAACAGGAAACACACTTTTTAAGGTGAACAATCTCCACAATGAACACAATTCTGCTCAAAATATAACAGTATAGGTTATCAGAACTTAAAGTAAATATACACTATATACATAAATGTGCCAACAATACAATAATAAAAAATGTAACAAGATTAATAAAACGGTATACTCCTCATGAATCATGAAACAAGCTCTCTCTCTCTCTCTCCTCTCTCTCTCTCTCTCTCTCTCTATATATATATATATATATATATATATATATATATATATATATAGATATATATATATATATATATATATATATATATATATATATATATATATATATATATATTTATTTATTTATTTATCATTTCAAGAGGTCATCCATCCATCCATCTTCGTCCACTTATCCGGTATCGGGTCGCGGGGGTAGCAGCTCCAGCAGGGGACCCCAAACTTCCCTTTCCCGAGCCACATTAACCAGCTCCGACTGGGGGATCCCGAGGCGTTCCCAGGCAAGGTTGGAGATATAATCCCTCCACCTAGTCCTGGGTCTTCCCCGAGGCCTCCTCCCAGCTGGACGTGCCTGGAACACCTCCCTAGGGAGGCGCCCAGGGGGCATCCTTACCAGATGCCCGAACCACCTCAACTGGCTCCTTTCAATGCAAAGGAGCAGCGGCTCTACTCTGAGCTCCTCACGGATGACTGAGCTTCTCACCCTATCTCTAAGGGAGACGCCAGCCACCCTCCTGAGGAAACCCATTTCGGCCGCTTGTACCCTGGATCTTGTTCTTTCGGTCATGACCCAGCCTTCATGACCATAGGTGAGGGTAGGAAGGAAAACTGACCGGTAGATTGAGAGCTTTGCCTTCTGGCTCAGCTCTCTTTTCGTCACAACGGTGCGATAAATTGAATGCAATACCGCACCCGCTGCGCCGATTCTCCGGCCAATCTCCCGCTCCATTGTCCCCTCACTCGCGAACAAGACCCCAAGGTACTTGAACTCCTTCACTTGGGGTAAGGACTCATTCCCTACCTGGAGAAGGCACTCCATCGGTTTCCTGCTGAGAACCATGGCCTCCGATTTAGAGGTGCTGATCCTCATCCCAGCCGCTTCACACTCGGCTGCGAACCGATCCAGTGAGTGCTGAAGGTCACAGGCCGATGATGCCATCAGGACCACATCATCTGCAAAAAGCAGCGATGAGATCCCCAGCCCACCAAACTGCAACCCCCCTCCACCCCAACTACGCCTCGATATCCTGTCCATAAATACTACAAACAGAATTGGTGACAAAGCGCAGCCCTGGCGGAGGCCAACTTTCACTTGAAACGAGTCCGACTTACTGCCGAGAACCCGGACACAGCTCTCGCTTTGGTCGTACAGAGATTGGATAGCCCTGAGAAGGGACCCCCTCACCCCATACTCCCCCAGCACCTCCCACAGTATCTCCCGGGGTACACGGTCATACGCCTTCTCCAGATCCACAAAGCACATGTAGACCGGTTGGGCATACTCCCAGGCTCCCTAACAGGATCCTTGCGAGAGTAAAGAGCTGGTCCGTTGTTCCACGACCAGGACGGAATCCGCATTGTTCCTCTTCAACCTGAGGTTCGACTATCGACCGAACCCTCCTTTCCAGCACCTTGGAGTAGACTTTACCGGGGAGGCTGAGAAGTGTGATACCCCTGTAATTGGCACACACCCTCTGGTCCCCCTTTTTGAAAAGGGGAACCACCACCCCGGTCTGCCACTCCTTAGGCACCGTCCCAGACTTCCACGCAATGTTGAAGAGGCGTGTCAACCAAGACAACCCCTCCACACCCAGAGCTTTAAGCATTTCCGGACGGATCTCATCAATCTCTGGGGCTTTGCCACTGTGGAGTTGTTTAACCACCTCAGCAACTTCCACCAGGGAAATTGACGACAATCCCCCATCATCCTCCAGCTCTGCCTCTACCATAGAGGGCGTATTAGTTGGATTTAGGAGTTCCTCAAAGTGCTCCTTCCACCACCCTATTACCTCCTCAGTTGAGGTCAACAGCGTCCCATCCTTACTGTACACAGCTTGGATGGTTCCCCGCTTCCCCCTCCTGAGGTGGCGAACGGTTTTCCAGAAGCACCTTGGTGCCGACCGAAAGTCCTTCTCCATGTCTTCTCCGAACTTCTCCCACACCCGCTGCTTTGCCTCTTTCACGGCAGAGGCTGCAACCCTTCGGGCCCTTCGGTACCTTGCAACTGCCTCCGGAGCCCTCCGGGATAACATATCCCGGAAAGACTCCTTCTTCAGTCGGACGGCTTCCCTGACCACCGGTGTCCACCACGGTGTTCGTGGGTTACCGCCCCTTGAGGCACCTAAGACCCTAAGACCACAGCTCTTCGCCGCAGCTTCAGCAATGGAAACTTTGAACATTGTCCACTCGGGTTCAATGCCCCCAGCCTCCACAGGGATGCACGAAAAGCTCCGCCGGAGGTGTGAGTTGAAAGTCTGCCGGACAGGGGCCTCCTCCAGACATTCCCAATTTACCCGCACTACCCGTTTGGGCTTACCAGGTCTGTCCAGAGTTTTCCCCCACCCCCTGACTCAACTCACCACCAGATGGTGATCGGTTGACAGCTCCGCCCCTCTCTTCACCCAAGTGTCCAAAACATACGGCCTCAGATCAGATGAAACGATTATAAAACCGATCATTGACCTTTGGCCTAGGGTGCTCTGGTACCAGGTACACTTATGAGCATCCCTATGTTCGAACATGGTGTTCGTTATAGACAATCCATGACTAGCACAGAAGTCCAACAACAAACAACCACTCTGGTTTAGATCAGGGAGGCCGTTCCTCCCAATCACGCCTCTACATGTGTCTCCATCATTGCCCACGTGCGCGTTGAAGTCCCCCAGCAGAACGATGGAGTCTCCCACTGGAGCCCCATACAGGACTCCATTCAAGGTCTCCAAGAAGGCCGAATACTCCGAACTCTTGTTTGGTGCATATGCACAAACAAGAGTCAGAGTTTTCCCCCCCACCAGCCGCAGGCGTAGGGAGGTGACCCTCTCGTCCACCGGGGTAAACTCCAACATAGCGGCGCTCAACCGGGGGCTTGTGAGTATCCCCACACCCGCCCGGCGCCTCACACCCTGGGCAACTCCGGAGAAGAAAAGAGTCCAACCCCTATCCAGGAGTACGGTTCCAGAACCGAGACTGTGCGTAGAGGTAAGCCCCACCAGATCTAACCGGTAGCGCTCCACCTCCTGCACCAGTTCCGGCTCCTTCCCCCAGAGAGAGGTGACATTCCACGTCCCCAGAGCCAGCATCTGCTGCCCGGGTCTGGTCCGTCGAGGCCCCTGACCTTCACTGCCACCCGTGTGGCAATGCACCCGACCCCAGCGGTTCCTCCCACAGGTGGTGGGCCCATGGGCTGGAGAGATGGATGCCACGTAGCTTTTTCTGGCTGTGCCCGACCGGGCTCCGTGGCAAACCCGGCCACCAGACGCTCGCCAACGAGCCCTCCGTCTGGGCCTGGCTCCAGACGGGGGCCCCGGGCTTCCTCCGGGCAGGGTCACTCCATCCCTTCCTCGATTTCTCATAGGGTTTTTGAACCATTCTTTGTCTGGCCCCTCACCTGAGACCACTTTGCCTTGGGAGACCCTACCAGGAGCACAAGGCTCCAGACAACACAGCCCTCAAGTTCATAGGGACACACAAACCTCTCCACCACGATAAGGTGATGGTTCCCGGAGAGGTCATGTGCTTTAATTTGAAGAGGCCTATCATGAGTTTTTGTCTGCTTAAGCAGATAGAAAAGCTACAATTCTCGTTAAGAAAGTTTGCATGATGTGCAACGTTTATCTAGGCTACTAATGCAGTCATACAGTAAAGCATGCCTACGTCTTTTATATAGGCTACTAATGCAGTCATACAGTAAAGCATGCCTACGTCTGTTATATAGGCTACTAATGGAATCATACAGTAAAGCATGCCTACGTCTGTTATTGTTGTAGTGTGTTGTCCACCACTCAGTTTTTAGCTAGGGCCAAAGTGTTTAAAGGGGAGTTGTGCTTACTGCAGGTTATACCCTCACTCCCTCATCTCTGTCCCTCTCCTCCCGAGTCTCCTCCTCACTGTGGATGCCACCACCGCCGACACCACCACCACTATCATCAGCCACGGGAGCTGATGAAGGTCCTGCTACTGCTGAAAACATGCCTTTCGCTTTTTTCTTTTATTTGAGCCACTTGGGTAACTTTGTTTCATTTTCGCGTTTAGACCATTGACATAAAAGGAAGGTTTAGACTCGTCTGACTCCGTCTCTGTGTACTTCCGAGTTCTTCTATCAACGTGTGTTTATCTTTCACGCCAGGCACTACACCGTTACGGACTAGTCCATTTCATTGTGAAAGTAAGGGTGCAAGCAGGGCGCCTGCAGCTGCAAGGATGGCGCCGATTTGCCAATTCCCCACACAGTGAAATGGTAGATAACCGAAAACCGCTTTGCAGCGCAGATTATTATTATTATTTTTTAAAGTTCTCGTGTGACATGAAAATATGCCGCCCCGGGCGACTGCCCAGTTCGCCTGTGCCAAAAACCACCACTGAGTAGTACATTACAGTAAAGGTAGTACATGGGACCATAGGAACAGTGTCTGATAAACAGTAGTGCATTACAATAAAGAATGATGATGAAATATTACATCCATAGAATGTTGTCTAATTAGTTCATGCTCCACAGTAACTGGTGACAATGAATCTCGTTATCTTGAAACTTTCATGATCTAAACATGGAATATTATATATATATATATATATATATATATATATATATATATATATATATATATATATATATATATATATATATTCTATATCTGTTTCGATACATCTATGCATTGAGAGTAATGCAACAGTTAATTATCATTTTGAGTATTTGTATCTATTGATAGTTAGATCATTGTAATGAAATGAATAGACAATCATCTGAAATGCAATGTGTGGATTGCTTTTTGAAGTATAAGTACTTTGATGTTAAGTTGTGTCATATTGAGCAGGTGATCTTTGTTAAATTAACAAATTATCTCAGGTTTATGTGTATTGTATCCAAGCAATTGAAAAAAGTGTTAGAGTATTGAAAAATGATGTCAAGGTTCTGAAATGAGTGCCAAAGTGATTGTAAAAAAATGTAAATAACTAAATTCTTCTTCTTCTTCAGAGAGTAAAGCTGAAGCAGCTGATCCCAACACACAGCAGGACGTCTCCATGATTAAAATCTTTAAGAAGGTCAGAGACAGAAAGGTTTTACTGATTTATCCATGAAATCATTGATGCGTATGATTGGTTTCCGATGAGTCCAACAGCCCGTTAACATGAACGGGGCAGGGTTTGCTTCAGACGACCAATCATAAACATGGACACGTCATCAGATGACCAATCACAAACCTGGACACGTCATCAGACGACCAATCACAAACTTGGACACGTCATCAGACGACCAATCACAAACCTGGACACGTCATCAGACGACCAATCACAAACCTGGACACGTCATCAGACGACCAATCACAAACCTGGACACGTCATCAGACAACCAATCACAAACCTGGACACTTATCAGACGACCAATCACAAACCTGGACACTTATCAGACGACCAATCACAAACCTGGACACTTATCAGACGACCAATCACAAACCTGGACACGTCATCAGACGACCAGTCACAAACCTGGACACGTCATCAGACGACCAGTCACAAACCTGGACACGTCATCAGACGACCAGTCACAAACCTGGACACGTCATCAGACGACCAATCACAAACATGGACACGTCATCAGACGACCAATCACAAACCTGGACACGTCATCAGACGACCAATCACAAACCTGGACACGTCATCAGACGACCAATCACAAACCTGGACACGTCATCAGACGACCAATCACAAACCTGGACACGTCATCAGACGACCAATCACAAACCTGGACACGTCATCAGACGACCAATCACAAACCTGGACACGTCATCAGACGACCAATCACAAACCTGGACACGTCATCAGACGACCAATCACAAACGTGGACAAGTCATCAGACGACCAATAACAAACGTGGACACGTCATCAGACGACCAATAACAAACGTGGACACGTCATCAGACGACCAATAACAAACGTGGACACGTCATCAGACGACCAATCACAAACCTGGACACTTATCAGACGACCAATCACAAACCTGGACACGTCATCAGACGACCAATTACAAACCTGGACACGTCATCAGATGACCAATCACAAACGTGGACATGTCATCAGACGACCAATCACAAACCTGGACACGTCATCAGACGACCAATCACAAACATGGACATGTCATCAGACGACCAATCACAAACATGGACACGTCATACTGCAGCAGAGCTACGAGTAAACTGTAATATTAGTGTAATCCATTAATAATGCTGATATTCTCGTGGTGTGTTTGAGCCTTTCAGACGTTTTTTTTGGCTCTATCCCCGGCAGTATGAAACTGAACAAATAATATCTAAATATGAAACCATGATTCAAAGTGATAAGTAGGCTAACTTTATGTAAAGTACCCACAGCAGAGGTAGTTTTTGTGCTCAAATTAACCTTCACATAACAGCCATGTCGCTGTTTCACAGCATGATTCGGGATCTATTATTCATGATGCCATTTTCTAAGAGCATTGATTGGTGCTTTGATCTGTTATTTCTATAAGTAACCATAGCGATGTACCTGGCCATGGTGAGGTAAGAACCACCGACATAACCCTGAGTACTGAGAGTAACCCTGAAGTTAACCCTGCTGCTGCTGCTGCGTACAGGCCTCACGGAAAATCAGAAACAATCAATAATCAATCATGGCGATTGTGAAGATCAATATCAGTTTATCTGCAGCAGAGTTTTCAGTGACAGAATGTGTGAGTGTTGTTGACAGGAGATACATTTACCTTTAATAATCTGTATTATATAATATAATACAGTATATGTATATATATTTATTATATTATATATGTATTATATATATGTGTATTATATAATACAGCATATGTGTGTATATATATATATATATATATATATATATATATATATATATACACATATATTTATTATATATATGTTATTACATATATGTTATATAACTATCAGTTTGATTTGCTATAAACGGAAAAGAGCAGGAAATCAGCAAGAGAAATTACTTCACGATCAATCAACTAATCGAGTGATTGTTGCAGCTCCAATATATAATTTAGTTGTCATGTATATAACTTGGTTCAATATTTGTTTCTCCCTGACTGCTGACCTTTGACCCTCAGATCTGGCTTTTGGCTCTATCTGTCTGTTTCACCTTCACTGTCACCATCGGAACGTTTCCCGCCATCACCGCCGACACCAGATCCACCCTCGCTGACGGAGGCTCCTGGGGTGAGTCGGCACTTCTGCTCTATTTATATATTTAATTTCTATCACTCTGTCAGTAGTTTATATATTTATATATTCTAATTATTGTGAGTGATTTCTCTCTCAGCCCTCTCCATCTCTTTCTGCTTGTTTGAGATTTCCCCTCAGCTTCTTCTTCCTTTCATCTCGTATCAGATGAAATCAGATTTAAGACTCTTTTGTTTACCTCGGGTTAGCGTTAGCAACAACTACAAGTTCTTTCTGTTTTGTCCAACAGAGCAGTACCTAATCTCAGTCAGCTGTTTCCTGTCTTTAACCTGTGACTGTTTCTCCAACAGAGAGGTACTTTATCCCTGTCAGCTGTTTCCTGCTCTTTAACCTGTGTGACTGGGCCGGCCGGAGCCTAACGGCCGCCTGTATGTGGGTGAGTTTAATTCGAATAAATATATACAGTATATAATTAAGACTGTTAAACAGTGAACAGCTGCTAGTGTTTCCTCCGTCTCTACCTGGACTATATTTGGCTGAAAGTCGGCTAAGTTGATCAATCAGTTGTTGTCTCTGTGTGTTTCCTGCCAGGGAAGGACATCTCAGGAACTTCTTGTTTGGTTTCATGGTCCCTCTTTTCATGTTGTTTAATTGGTCTGTTGATAGGTTCATTTAAAGATCAGAGGGGTATTGCACAAAAGTCAAATTTATGAATCCAGGATAACTGATAAAGTGAGGCTTGACCTAGTCTAATCTGTGCATCCTGGCTTGGTGTGTTTCACAAAGGCCAAGCCAGACTGAGGAGGAGTGACTAGGTCAGGCTGAGGAGGAGCGACTAGGTCGAGGAGCGACTAGGTCGAGTTGGGCTGAGGAGGAGCGACTAGGTCAGGTCAGAGTGAGGAGGAGAGACTAGGTCAGGCTGAGGAGGAGCGACTAGGTCAGGTCAGAGTGAGGATGAGAGACTAGGTCATGCCGAGGAGGAGAGACTAGGTCAGGCTGAGGAGGAGAGACTAGGTCAGAGTGAGGAGGAGCGACTAGGTCAGGCTGAGGTGGAGATACTAGGTCAGGCTGAGGAGGAGAGACTAGGTCAGGCTGAGGAGGAGAGACTACGTCGAGTCAGGCTGAGGAGTTTGTGAAAATAATTTGCCTAACTCCTTGAATGGTTTCATTTAAGAGCAGTAGTTTGTAAATGTATATTTTTAGATATTCAGTCGTTCCACTTCTGCCACGCTTTCTCAACTTTCTCAACAACTGCCATAATATATTCACCAAACTTCTAACAACAATATGAACAGCATTCTTCATACAGCAATATTACACTAACAATGTCAAATGAATAATTATAAAAATGATGGTCACAACTTTAAACAATATCAATGCTTAACTGAACAGCATTAGGCACCTGTTATATTTTAATGCAGGGTAATAAAAAAAGGTAAACCACTGCTGAGTGACTAGAAAAGGCTCCAAGATTAATAAATCCTTGCTGATTGCCTGGTCAGGAGCAGGCTAGCTGCACAGAATAAATCTCCATGGTAAGTTAGGTGCCTCTACGTTTGTGCAACCAAGTCAAGGCTAAATTCATACAGGATAACTGGAATATCTTGGCTTATCCCTTATCCTGGTTTTGTGCAATACCCCTTGGTTGTTGTCTCTGATTTCAGCCCAGAAAGCACAGTCGGGTACTTCCCGTGTTTATCATGTGTCATCTTCATTCCTCTCTTCATGTTGTTTGACTTATGTATACATTTAGTCAATTCAATTTTATTTATAGTATCAAATCATAACAAGAGTAATCTTGAGACACTTTATAGATAGAGTAGGTCTAGACCACACTATAATTTATAAAGACCCAACAATTCTAGTAATGCACCCAAGAGCAAGCATTTAGTGTGACAGTGGCGAGGAAAAACTCCCTTTTAGGAAGAGATCTCTGACAGACCCAGGCTCTTGGTAGGCGGTGTCTGACGGTGCTGGTTGGGGATATGCTGAACAGTGGCAATAATAATCACAATAAGGATAATGGTGCCATCCTAATCCAACAAAAAATATATATATATATATATATATATAATCATCAATAATTATTGATAAGTTAATTTATATATAAGTTGTCTCTGTTTTCAGCCTGGAAAGGACAGTCTGGTACTTCCTGTGTCCATCGTGTGTCGTCTCGGCTTCCTCCCTCTCTTCATGTTGTGTAACGTTCAGCCTCGTCTAAACCTGCCCGTCTTCTTCCATCACGACGGCTGGTTCATCTTCTTCATGATCCTCTTCGCCTTCAGTAATGGATACCTGGCCAGCCTCTGCATGTGCTTTGGTCCAAAGTAAGAAACAAAAACCCACCAAACACACCAAACACACCAAACACACCAAAACACACCAAAACACAACAAACACAACAAACACAAAAAACACACCAAACACACCAAACACACCGGAACACACCGGAACACAACGAACACACCAAAACACAACAAACACAACAAACCCACCAAACACACCGAAACACAACGAACACACCGAAACACACCGAAACACACCAAAACACAACAAACACACCAAAACACACCAAAACACACCAAACACAACAAACACACCAAACACAACAAACACACCAAAACACAACAAACATACCAAACACACCAAACACACCGAAACACACCAAACACACCAAACACACCAAAACACAACAAACACACCGAAACACAACAAACACAACAAACACACCAAAACACAACAAACACAAAAAAACACACCAAACACACCGAAACACACCAAACACACTGAAACACAACAAACACAAAAAACACACCAAACACAAAAAACACAACAAACACACTGAAACACAACAAACACACCAAAACACACCAAACACAAAAAACACAACAAACACAAAAAACACACTGAAACACAACAAACACAAAAAACACACCAAACACACCAAAACACACCAAAACACACCAAACACAACAAACACACCAAACACAACAAACACACCAAAACACAACAAACATACCAAACACACCAAACACACCGAAACACACCAAACACACCAAACACACCGAAACACACCAAACACACTGAAACACAACAAACACAAAAAACACAACAAACACATTGAAACACAACAAACACACCAAAACACATCAAACACAAAAAACACAACAAACACAAAAAACACACTGAAACACACCAAACACAAAAAACACACCAAACACACCATACACACTGAAACACAACAAACACACCAAACACACAAAACACACCAAAACACAACGAACACACCAAAACACAACAAACACAACGAACACACCGAAACACACCAAACACAACAAAACACAACAAACACACCCAAACACACCAAACACACCGAAACACAACAAACACAACGAACACACCGAAACACACCAAACACACCGAAACACACCGAAACACAACGAACACACCAAAACACAACAAACACAACGAACACACCGAAACACACCAAACACACCGAAACACACCAAACACACCGAAACACACCAAACACACCGAAACACAACAAACACAACAAACACAACGAACACACCGAAACACACCAAACACACCGAAACACAACAAACACAAAAAACACACTGAAACACAACAAACACACCAAACACACTGAAACACAACAAACACAAAAAAACACACCAAACACACCGAAACACAACAAACACAAAAAACACACCGAAACACAACAAACACAAAAAACACACCGAAACACAACAAACACAAAAAACCCACCAAACACAACAAACACACCAAACACACCGAAACACAAAAAACACACCATACACACTGAAACACAACAAACACACCATACACACTGAAACACAACAAACACAAAAAACACACCGAAACACAACAAACACACCAAACGCAACAAACACACCAAACACACTGAAACACAACAAACACACTGAAATACAACAAACACAAAAAAACACATCGTAACACACCTTAACACAACAAAAACAACAAACACACCATACACACTGAAACACAACAAACACAACAAACACATCGTAACACACCTTAACACAACAAACACAAAAAAACACACCAAACACAAAAAAACACAACAAACACCCCGAAACGCAACAAACACACCGAAACACAAACACAACAAACACACCAAACACACTGAAACACACCAAACACACTGAAACACACCATCATATGATAAACTTTCTAATAACTGTTGAATGACACGTTAAATACATGTTTTAATGAACTTGATAATTACAAATAAAACCCTCTGGTTGTTTCAGGAATGTTCTTCCTCATGAAGCAGAAACAGCCGGAGCCATCATGGCTTTCTTTCTGTCTCTGGGTTTGGCTTTAGGAGCCGCTCTGTCCTTCCTCTTCAGAGCACTGGTCTAACTAGTTTAACTTTACTAACTGGACTAACTGGATAACTACATCTGTATTACTGGACTAACTGGAAACCACCTGCTTACCACTGGATTAACTGGAAAACAAACGTGTTTGTTACTGGTCTGACTGGGAGAAAACCTTTTATTAAAACATTTCTGTTTGGGGTGCAGGGTCAGTTACAGCTGACTGTCAAAACCTCACATGTTGATGTGTTATAAATAGGTTTCTAATCAAAGTCTGCAGAACACAGCTGTTTATGCCGTATGAAACAAAGTCAACTATCCCTTATTTTGAATTATTTTTAACTTGTTTTAAATATGTAACATACTTAACTTATGTCATATTTTGGTACGTAACCCTAACCCTACATTTTAACCCAAGACATAATCTTTTTCTTAATCCAACCATGTGTTTAATGGTGACTGTTCCATGAGTGCTCCGGTCCTGGAAACGTTCGCTGGAAACATTTGCTGGAAACGTTCGCTGGAAACCTTCGCTGGAAACATTTGCTGGAAACTGCTGCTGGAAAATAACAAAACATCGAAACATCAAAATATCCTATCATGTAATGTAATATTCTCTTATAGTTTATATAATACCACAATATTATATGGTAATACCTCTTTAATGTCAACTGTTTAATGTCTGCAGACCGAATCCATCAGCAGATATTTGGTGAGCTTGACTCCCGTTGTTCTGTTGGTTTAATATTAATATTAGAATCTGTTGCACTTTTAGGGTTCTTAGATAAATAAAACAGTCTGAAAAGTGAAGCAAACGCTGAAGTGAGAAAGAGCTTTCTGGTACATAAGTAAATGGTACATATATAAATGTTATATGATATTATACTCAGGTGTAATACGTTTATTCAAACCTTCACAGCTGCTCATGTCCGACATCTCAATGTGTTTCCTGTCTTTTATAATATCTGATTGTATATGTTATGAGTGCAAAGAGAAAATGTTATTAATCATCAAAAAGACCCAAACAGATATATTTTTTTTCACATTAAACAGTTCACTGTCTAAAGTACAAGTTGAATGTTTTTTTTCTTACTTTCAGTTCAACTGTAATGCTTTCATTTTAAAACATGTTACAGGAAGCTGCTCTTATTCTGACACATAAAGCTGCTATGGCTCCTGATGTTCTATTTCTGACAGTCGTGTCAGATATCAGAGATAAAAATAAGCAAGCTGAGCACAGTTAAGCATAAGGTGGATGGAAATGTTTCGGTCTGTGCTCAAGTTTCTGTCTGTGTTTTTATTTTGTCTCTTTAACGTTATTATGTCTGAAAACAAACTGACTTCCTTGGATTTTGAGATTTTTGGGAATGTGCAGGGTAGGTGTATGCATGAAGTCTTGTATAAAAACTGTATAAAGTTTTGTTTCTGTGTCAGTGTAGATTAGTTTAATATTTACTGAAATACTTCTGTTGTCTAAGATTCTCTTATATATCTGCTATATGAATACATATTCCTGAGAAAGTCAGCTGTAGGTTTTGTGTATACATTATTTAAATCATATTACAAAAATGTGACATAAACTGCACATTTTTATGCTCATTATGCCTAATGAGGTGTTTTTGTCTATTTTCAGGTGTTTGCTTCAGAATGGTGAGCTTAATGTTTAACTTCTCTCAGTTCACATTAATATATTATTATTCCTGTTACTGACTGTTATCCTGATATATGTCATAATGATATCATGTTAAGAAACTGAATCTTTTGAAACATAATGAATGTTTTTTCTCTTAGGAGGTAATACAGTTTCCAACATGTTTTCTGATTCTGTGACTCTGTCTGCCAGTACACGGAGGATCATGGCCAGAGTCTGGGACTGAGCGGCTGGGTGAAGAACACCAGACAGGGAACCGTGATTGGTCAAATCCAGGGACCTCAAGACAAAGTCAATGACATGTAAGTCCAGACTGATCAGTCAGCGAAAACCTGCCTCCACATGCAACAAAATGTAGCAAAATGTTTATTTCAAAGAGTGTAAAACACCCTGTTGTGTTACGCCAGCACAATGCCTTTTTAATCCATCAGGTTTACCGACACGTTCCTACTGATTAGGTAACACTTCTGACATACCCACCATGTGAGAGAAAGCATAGCCCAAAGCCAATCGCAAACTGTTTTTATACTGTTTCGAGGAAACACATTGTTTAACCAAGGCGGTATACAGTTCTGAGCTTTGGGGTTTGACACATGCATGATGTAACTGGACCTGCGATGGTTACAGCAGACAGCACTAGAAATAAATGGATGGTTGTGTTGTAATGCATGTCCTACAACACAACTGTAGGTTTCTGTCTGCCGCTGGACGACTGTTATATATTTTGATTATAATGCAACGCTGGTCATACTTTTATGTCAGGATGATAGAATAGGCATCATGTACTTTTCTCATAACTGTTCCAGTGATAATGCTCACTTATTGATGCAGTGCTGCTGAGTCTGTTATTTCATCTTTGTTTTTATGATGCTGCAAATTCAACAAAATGTTTTTGACTTTAGTGTCCCCCATCTGTGAAACCCAACCTTTTCCCTGGCAGACATTCATCAGTAATGTGTTTCAAGAACAGTCTCTGTTATTATATCACATTAGCAATAAATGTAATTAAAACTACTTTCTTCTAAACATACATTTCCTGTGAAAACACCTGAGAGTACCTAGTTATACTTCCACCTTTCATGACTCTGCTAACGATCATCAGAGCAAAGAAGTTTATACACATTTCTTCTTCTTCTTTCAGGAAACTCTGGCTGAAGAGCGTCGGCAGTCCAAGCTCGCGAATCGACCGAGCAGTCTTCTCCAACGAGAGAGACATTTCTAAACTGGAAATCCATGGCTTCTCCACTCGCTACTGAGCATGCCCAGACACCTCTGACAGGGTTAGGGGGAAGAATATTTTAAATTTATTGCACCATCCATCACAATCCAGTGCCATACAGAACCTGAAACTCATTGAGACCTTTAGGATGTCTGGTGTCTAATTTAGAAGTCCAAATCTTTTCAGTTTGAAGTCTCTGAGCTTTATTCTGTCTTAAATTACATTCAACTACGGTGGCACGAACAGACTGCCATCCACGTAGTAAAAAATGTTTTACCGGATGTGTGGGTTTTCTTTTTTCTAAGATTATGTCTATGCTGAATGAATCTGATTAACATAGAGTTAGCAGTTTCACCAACATACTGTAATCCACATCTGATTAAATATACACAATTAATGGACTTTAGATTGCCATGACATTGAGATTTGAAAACATTATTATGGCCCGAGTGCCGACAGCGGCGAATTATTATTATTTTCTGCAAATAAATTGGCTTTTTGAGGGGCTTAACATATTCAAAAACTCACCAAAAGTGGTGGGCACATCAAGTCTGGCGAAAACTTACGTATTTTAAGGGTTTCAGGAATAGGCGCACAAAAATGGCTTGCTAGCGCCCCCTAGAAAGTTAAAAAAATTGAGCCCCTGCTGTGAGCCCATTTAAGGTAGTCTTATGTGAGGTATCAATGACCTCAGAGGAGACTTTCTTCTTTTTTGGTGAAGGTTTGGCCTGCCCACTATGATTAAGCCACGCCCCTTTTCAAGCTAATGAACTGTATGACGTAGTTTTGTGTGAGGTATTATTAAACTCAGCAGGGAGTTCCCTTTTCTTTGGTGACGATTTGCGGTGTCTGAGTGCCGTGCAAATGCATGGTCGCAAGGAGCGGAGTCCCCCAGTAACCCCGAGGTGCACAGAGGTGCGAGGGCCCGTCCATCGCTGCTTGGAGCTTTAATTATTATATTGATTTCACAACCATGTAGGTGCAGAAAAAAATCCCCATGACCTCTGGGCCTATTGAGTTTGGGTTAGGAGTTAGAAAGAAAGAGTCTCGACGCCAGAGGCGGCGAGGCTCTGATTGCACAAACTACTGGCGGAGGTCAGGATTCCACCCACCCCCACCCACCCAGGGGAGGGCCCCTCTGCACAACAGTGCGGCTCTAGGCCCTACATGGGTTAAGGTTAGGGGTTTGGGGAGTGGTTAGGGGCTTAGGGGAGTGGTTAGATTTAGGTGAGGGAAAAGAACCTCAGGTTTAGGCACAAAAAGGAGGGACAGGTTAAGGTTAGGGAAAAGAATCTGGGCCGGGGGGTAGGGCTGCCTACCTCTCATTGAGGCCATTGGGAACTAAAGTCCCTAATTTAGTGATCCAATTGCGTTCAATTTTGCGTCTGACCTTAACTGTCCAATTCGAATTTGCTTCCAAAATCGTGGCTCTTAAATTTGGCCATTCAAGCTCCACAAAGTGTTTTGACAAGGGGATTGTTCAAATTCTTCTGGTTGATAACATTGTATCTATGTTGTGTGAAACGGACCAGAAGTGTGTTCCCCGTCTCCCCCACATACTGCAAAGAGCATTTCATGCATCTAATTAGATAGATACAGTTTCTGGTGTGTACATTTGTGCCCGCCTGTGTTTTGAACACCTCTTTGGTTGTGTTGTTTTGCACTGTTTTGTAACGCCTGTAGAAACTGTCTAGCTTTCTGGATTTGGGTGGGTTCAAAGGCCTTAATTTGGACCTGACCAGAAAGTCCCTTAAGTTCTTATTTCCCCTGTAAGCGGCAATAAGCCTGTAGTCTTTCAAAAAAGCATTTCCTCCTGAGCGAGTGAAGTTGTTTTTCAGTTTATGGACAAGAGATACATTTGCTTCTGAATATGTGACCACAATCGCCAGAGTCGAGTCAACGCAAATGGGTTTGACCTCCTCGAATGTTTTGAGGGCCCTCCGTAGTGTGGTGGCTGTGTAACCCCTATTCAGAAGAGACGAAAAAAGAACTTTGACAGCGGCTTTAAAGTCCTCCTGTCTTGTGCAGATTCTCTTAAATCTCAACAGCTGAGACTTTACTAGGCCCGCAAATGTATGTTTTGGATGATAACTTGACCTGTAAAGAAGCGAGTGACTATCAGTCTCTTTGAAGAACACTTTGATGTCCAGTTTGAGTGTGTCTGTGAAGTGTGGCCCTTTAAAAGTTGTCGTATCAAGAAAATCGATAGAGTTTGAACTCAGTGTTGCTGTGAGATTAATTGAATCGCTATACTGGTTCAATTTGTCCAAAAACTGATAAAACTCTGCCTCAGTGTGATTCCAAACGCCCCATATATCGTCGAGATATCTGAAGTAATAGAGGGGTCGAATAGGACAGGAAGCTAAAGCTCCCGTTTCCCACTGGGCCATAAATATGTTAGCGTACGACGGCGCATAGACGTGACCCATCGCTGTACCTCGGACCTGCAGATAAACCTGGCCGTCGAACTCAAAGTCATTCCTGGTCAGGCTGATTTCCAGCAATTGTAGGAGCTCCTTATCAGGTCTCCTGATATTTGGGTGCTTTTGAAATATGTTCCTGACCGCCGCTAATCCGTCTGGAGTTAGGGTTAGGGTTAGGGTTAGGAGTTAGAAACAAAGAGTCTCGACGCCAGAGGCGACGAGGCTCTGATTGCACAAACTACTGGCGGAGGTCAGGATTTCACCCACCCCCACCCACCCAGGGGAGGGCCCCTCTGCACAACAGTGCGGCTCTAGGCCCTACAGGGGTTAAGGTTAGGGGTTGGGGAGTGGTTAGGAATGAAAGAAAGAAATTCTGCTGCCGAAGGCAGCAGAATTAAATGCACAAACCGTGGACCTACACTAATTCCCAACTATCCTATCTCTCATTCAGGCCACTCGGCACATGTGTGCCCAGTCTTGTGATCCAGGACTTTTCAATTCTCCTGCGTTGCTTAACGGACCAGGCTGGGTTGGACTGCAGAATGGTGGCTCTGAGGCTGGACCACCCATGATCCACAAAATGCTGGACTAGAGGGATATGCATGTTTTTATGATTATTAATATTATATCTGTGTTGCGTAAATCTAGTCAACATAGTATTTCCTGATTCACCAACATATTGCTTTGTGCACTGTAAACACCTGATTAAATAAATAATATTTTTTTGATGAACAGTGGTGTTCCTCTGTGTTTCGAATATCTCTTTGGTGTTCTGGTTTTGCACCATTCTGTAATTCCTAAAGAAATCCCCTTGTGATCTGGTCCTGTGTGTCTGTAAAGGCCTGAGTTTGGCTTTAACCAGAATGTCTCTGAGGTTGTGGTTTTTTCTAAAGGCTGCAATCAGTCTGTGATCCTTCAAAAAGGCTGCATTACCTCCAGCAGAAATAAAGTTATTTTTTAATTGTTTGACAAATTTGACATTTTGTGGAGAATAGGTGATTACAATGGGTAAAATGGGATCGAGACAGGTTGGCTTGACCTGGGCGAATGTTCTCAACGCCTTACGCAGCATAGTGTAGGAGTACCCCCTGGTGAGTAGTGAGGAAAATAAGATTTTGACTGCAGCTTTGAAATCCTCAACTCTGGTGCAGATCCTTTTAAATCTCAATAACTGAGATTTAACCAGCCCCGCAAAGGTGTGTTTCGGGTGATGGCTGGATCTGAACAGCAGCGCATGCGTATCAGTCTCCTTGAAAAAAAACTCTAACATCTAGTCTGCGTGTGGCGGAGAAGTCGGCGCCTTTGAAGGTCGTGGTGTCAAGGAAATCCATGGAGTCGGGACTGATAGTGGATTTTAATTTGATGGACTGTCTGTGGTTGTTTAAGGTAAGTATAAATTGTTCAAAATCCTCTTTCGAGTGTTGCAAAATGCCCCAGATATCGTCCAAGTACCGAAAGTAATGTAGAGGTTTTTTCTGGCAGGCTGCCAAAGCGCTTTCCTCCCAGGCTGCCATGTGGAGGTTTGCGTATGAGGGTGCGAACTTTTTACCCATCGCCGTTCCATGAATTTGTAAAAAGTATTGGCCGTCAAATTCAAAATCATTTTTGGTAAGGTTAATCTCGAGGAGTTGGAGGATTTCCTTGTCAGGCCTTTTGCTGTCTGGGTATTTTAGGAATGCGTTTTTGACCGCTAAAAGCCCTTCAGCAGCCTGGATGTTTGTATACAGAGAATCAACATCCAGCGAGAAAAGAAAAGAAGATGGCGGTACTTCAATATTTTTCACTTTCTGCACAAAATCATTGGTGTCCTTTATATAACTGGGGTGTAATGTCGAAAGAGGGTTTAAATAAAAATCTATGAACTCTGCTGTGTAATATGTCTCGCTCTCGCAGTCAGAGACAATCGGGCGTCGCGGGGGGATGCAGAAAGGGAGGCTCCAAGTCTCTCTTTTTTTGTGGATTTTGGGCAGTAAATAAAAACGTCTCATTCTGGGTTCTTTATTTCCCTGGAGGTAAGTTTTTTGCTTATGATTGATGAATTTCTTATTATATAAAGATGAAAGTATCTTGTCTACTAGTGGTATGGTGTCTTTGTATATGGGTCTATTTAATTTGGTATAATATTTCTTGTCATTAAGCTGTCTGTACCCCTCCCACAGGTAATCTTTCCTATCCATGATCACCACTGAGCTCCCTTTGTCTGCAGGTTTGATAACAATCTCATTATTTGCACTCAATTGGCGGAGTGCTTCAGTGTCAAATTTATTTAGGTTTGGTTTGTTCCACCCTATTTTATAGTAGTTTTGGAAATATTCAATATCTGATTGTGTCAGTTTTGTAACCTCAGGTGGAAGTTGTGCAGCAGAGGGAACCCAGGTGGATTTCGGGATGAAAGGTAAGTGAACAGAATCTGGTTTGTTATCATAATAGACAGACAGTTTCAGTTTTTTGTGATAATTTTGTAAATCCATTCTGGTTTGATCTTTAAGACACTTGTGACTAGTCCTGTGAAGGGAAGGAATAAAGGTTAGCCCTTTATTCAACAACAAAGTCTGTGCTGCTGTCAGCTGGAAGGATTCACACAAGTTAATCACAGTTTTATACCCCGTTACCTTTTCTCTACTTACAGGGTTTCCATGTTTAAATGCTCGATCCAGTGTTGCAGCATGTGTTCCCGGTCTGCTTGGACCAGTGGATGAGGTCCTTTTCAAGGGTAAAGATATTTCTGGAGAGTTGAGGGATGGCACAGTGGTTAGCCAAAATGTAATTGTTCAGGGCCCTCAGGTTTTCCTGTTCATTGCCCGGGAGTGCTCTGGAAAAGTTGACGAGAGGCACAAAGATCTGTGACTCTGGGAAGGCTACTACAGCCATTTCAAAAGCTTGCTCAAGCTGTGGGATGGTGACAGTGTCAGGATCTTGAGACCTGCTGTTAATGCCAAAAGAAAGAATTACCATTTCCACCATCGGGGAAACTGGTGTTTTGGCCAGCAGAGCCTCAGCATGTGCGAAGATAGCACCTGGAAAACTGTCCACCTGGATGTGGTTTTGGGGAAAAGGTGGTATTTTGGAGAGGTTGGAATCCCCTATGATGAGCCACCTCTTCTTGGGCTCCAGTGACCAAACCGACATCTTTTGGTTGGTCTGTTCATGTCTGAGAGGCCCGTTTTCAGGGGCTGTTGAGACAGGTGGCGTTGATGTTGTGGAAGGTGCAAATGAAAGTGTGCTCTGTACCTGAGGTTTGGATAAGGGGCCCAGTCTTATCACAGGGTTGGATCCAGAGGTGGAAGATGTAACTGCTCCCGTATTTTTTGTTGTTTGCAGGTCTGGAAGTCTGCGTGGAGGCCTCTGCTGTCGTGGTGTCTCCTGGACTTGAATCACTGGTGAGAGGGATTGAGGTGAGTTGGGAGAGAGGGGAAGAAAGGTGGGAGAGAAAGCAGAGGGGATAGGGGAAGAGAGAGAGAGGTCTAGGTCAGAAAGGGGGGGAGGAGAGGGAGGAGGAGAAGGAGAGGGGGAGGAGGGGTGGGAGGGAGGAGGAACAGTTGGGAGAGGGTCTTCATGTAGAGAAATCAGCTCCATCTCTTTTGGGATCTGCTGCTGTTCTTGTGTCTCCTCGGAAACCTGCTGCTGTTGTGTCATCTCTCCAGTAGCTGAAGTGTTTTGCACCATCTCCTGGGGGGTCGTGTGGACATCAGTTGTCGTCTGCTTTGGGCCAGCTCTGAGTGTCTCCCACTGCATGATCCTGTGAGGGACTCCAGGTTGTGGTGGTGGTGGAGTGTTGGGAAAGGCCGTTTCCAAAAACCCTGTGATTGCAGAGCTCAAATGTCTCCTTCTTCCAGGTCGAACACGTCGTGCTGCAGTCGGGGCAAGACGTGCAGGAGGAGGACGAGCAGGAGAGGGAGGAAGAGGAGGAGGAGGAGGAGGAGGAGGGGGGGCAGGAGGCTGCAGAGATGCTGTCTCCCCCATCTCCTGTGGGGTCCTGGGATGAGCTACAGTCTCTGTTGCAGGTAAGGTTTGAGTCTGTGTCCATCTCTGTGGAGCCTCCTGAGAGCCGTTCTGTGTGGCTGCTGCTATCCTGTCACGCACTCCATTTAAAATGTTCTGTGACAGTTTTTTGCCAAAATGGCTGCGGGACCAGGCAGATGCAATTTCAAAATTCTTTCTCCAGTTCCCAGTATTTAGCTGTTGTAGGATCTGGAGGTTATTTTTAATGCAATCTTTATAATGATTCTTAAGGCACAAGAGAGTTGTATATTCCCAATTCTTTGCATTACCCTCAATAATGAGATTTGTTCTAGGGTTTGGGTCTGCAGGCTTGATGGAGCTCATAAGGGTTTGAGTCATCCTAGCAATAGCTGGTGGTGCATCAGGAGCAGAGACATTATTTAGGTGATGCGCAGCTTTAATTATCCTGTGTATAACTCTAGTTCTGGTTGTAAAGTCTGGATCATCATCATCATTCTGTTTTGGCTGCTTATTTTTCTGGGATTGGACAAACCTTCCTCTCTGTTGGTTGCCATCCTTCCAGCTCCGGGATCGCTGTCCTTGTGGCTGCCGCCACTTCTGTTGCTGGGGCTGATGCCAGCTCCGCTGCGGGGCTCCTCGACGCGGAGCTCCGTTTATTGCCGTTCGACGGTCCTGGTGACGGCTGTTGTTCCTGTCCTTTCTCTGATAGGTATTGTTGTTGTTGTACTGATATTCGGCATAGTTTTTACCTCTATACTCTCTGTAATTTGAGCCCCCGCTATGCTGTTGAAACGGGCGGGAGTTGTTGCGCTGGTTTCCCCGGACTGCCTCGGCGTAGGTGGAGCGGCCGTTGGACTGGCGGCGGCGGGGATAAAAAGAAGCCTGTCTGCTCTGGGGGTACTGTGTTCTGTTTCTCATTCTACCCCGTCTATAACTTACTTCTTGCCAGCCGTCGTTATCCCAGCGTTGGCCCGTCATCTCCGGGTCCAGCCGAGGTCCGTTGGAAAACAGACTAAAACTAAAAACTTTTACTGAAAACTATCTCTAAAGATGAGAAATTTTATTCAAATAAAGCGACGCGTTTCGGCATTGATAAATGCCTTTTTCAAGCTTAAAATAACTCACAATTTCTCTCTATCAGAATCTCTCACACAGTTTAGTCAGTGGTCCGAAGAATGAATGAAAAAAAGATCGGGAACAAAGCAGATAACAACATCCTGTATCCAGCGAACACCATGTGACACTCAGAACCAATGATATCGTTGGAACGATTAGCATTGGGTGTGTGTGGGAGAAAAAGGGCCTGCCCTGCGCCTGATTGAAAATTAGAGCAAATTCTAAATTAAAATTAACCCACCAGTCTACTAAAATTAATTAAATAATATCGAAATATTTCATAAAAGTGTTTAAAAACATTTAAGTTGTGTTCAAATGTGTCCTTGAGGTGAGTAATAATGTCATAGATGTATTCAACTAATGTTTCCTTTTCCTTTTATATGTGCTAGGGGGTCCAGTGGTACAGTCAGGTAAGGTAGGCTAAGTGTCACAGGTTTTCAAATAGGTTAAGGTAAGTATAAAATAACAGGTAGGGGTCTATATTTGGGGGTTCTTTTAACCAACTCAAGTGGTTGGGTTTAGGTAAAAAATCTTGTATTGAATTTCCAAAATCAAGTGGTTATGATTAGGCAAACCGCCTCGAATAAGCCCCCAAATGGAGTGGTTATGATTAGGCAAGAAGCCCTAAAATACAGTCCCATGATCCAATGGTTATGATTAGGCAAGAAGCCTTAGAATAGGGTTAGGGGTTAGGGTTAGGGGTTAGGGTTAGGGTTAGGGGGTTAGGATTATGAAGAAAAGAAGGTCCTGGTGAATTACTGGGAATTCCCTGCACCAGGATCCTAAATGCACTCACTACTGACAGCGTATCCAAAACACCAAGGCTCCCCTGTCTCTCATCCAGTTACCCTCATGCTGTATGCAAGTTGCTCTTTGTATAGACACTTTAATTGTGGCCACAAAATGAACTTAAAACCATACGATGGTCTCTTTGTATAGACACTTTAATTGTGGCCACAAAATGAACTTAAAACCATACGATGGTCAATGAACTTAAGAATTAAAGGGAGTTTAATAAACTGTGTCTAAGAACTCTAAATTTGAGTTTTCAGAAAAACCAAATAAGTGAAATAAAATCATATATTTTATGTTTTTCTTTCTTATCCCTCTCTTCTTACAGGCTCCTGGATGAACATGGTTAAGATAAGTTGAGGGTAAGTATTCATGGTTAGGGTTAGGGTAAGGGGGTAATAGCCAGGATCATCAAGCGATGATCCTCAGCCTTGGGTGGGCGCACATTGTAAAGCCGGCTTCGCAATGTCATGTAGCAAAGCCGGCTTCGCAATGTCATGTAGCCATGCCGGCATTGTAAAGCTGGCTTGGCAATGTCATGTAGTCATGCCGGCATTGTAAAGCCGGCCTCGCAATGAGTGGGTTTTTGACACTTGGAAATGAACTGTTGGATGCTGTTCCGCTTGCAGCATATGTGCCGCATTTGGGACGGAATTCAACCGCCAGGTTCAAAGTGTGAAAATGTGATTCATTGTAAAGCCGGCTTCGCAATGTCATCTAGCAAAGCCGGCTTCGCAATGTCATGTAGTCATGCCGGCATTGGGAGGCAGGCCTTGCAATGTCATGTAGCAAAGCCGGCTTCGCAATGTCATCTAGCAAAGCCGGCTTCGCAATGCCATGTAGTCATGCTGGCATTGTTAGGCTGGCTTCGCAATGTCATGTAGCAAAGCCGGCTTCGCAATGTCCTGTAACAAAAAGCCGGCTTCGCAATGTCATGTAGCCATGCCGGCATTGTAAAGCCGGCTTGGCAATGAATGGGTTTTTGACACTTTGAAAATGCACTTAACCAAGGCTGGGTTATCAACTAGGTAAGAGGGTTATAGCCAGGATCATCAAGCGATGATCCTCAGCCTTGGGTGGGCGGACATCGTAAAGCCGGCTTCGCAATGTCATGTAGCAAAACCGGCTTCGCAATGTCATCTAGCAAAGCCGGCTTCGCAATGCCATGTACTCATGCCGCCATTGTTAGGCCGGCTTCGCAATGTCATCTAGCAAAGCCGGGTTAGGGTTAGGGTTAGGGTTAGGAGAGGAATTCTGACGCTGAAAGCGGCAGAATTAATGCATTCACCATGCTTGTTGGAATAGCCAGGCCCCTCTCACCTCTCATTGAGGCCCCCCGGTATTAAAGTGCCCAATTTGAATATCCAGTTTTTTTCTGTTCTTCTTCTTTGAGTTGTGGACCAATTGGGGTTGCATTCCAAAATGCTGGCTGTGAGATTCGCCCAGCCATGCTGGATAAAGTGTCTGACCAGAGGAACTTGTATATTTTTCTTTTTCTGAATATTATATCTGTGTTGTGCAAATCTGGTGAGGATCGTGTTTCTTGTTTCCCCAACGTATTGTATGAAACATTGTGAACATTTTATTAAATAAACACAATTCCTTGACTGTGCCCTTGTATTTTTCTGGGTGGGAAAGACCTCACCAGTGTTGATTTTTCACAAATCTAAAATATCTGAAAAATTCTGTATGTGCTTTAGTTTTAGGTTCCCTCAATGGTTTTAATTTTGCTTTAACTAATATATCTTTCAAATTTTTATTTTTCCTAAAGGCTGCAATGACCCTATAATCCTTAAGGAATAAAGTGTTACCCCCAGATTCATAAAAGTTGTTTTTGATCACTCTCATAAAACGAATATTAGCTGTAGAGTAGGTGGTGATAACAGGGAGAATTGTATCCAGACAAATAGGTTTTGTTTCTCTAAATGTTTTGAATGTCTGGCGAAGCATGGAGTGTGAGTACCCTCTGTTGGCGAGACTGGAGAACAGCACCTTGACTGCCTGTATGAAATCCTGGTTTCTAGTGCAAATTCTGCTGAATCTCAGCAGCTGGGATTTAACCAGTCCAGCAAAAGTGTGTCTTGGATGGAAACTAGATCTAAACAACAATGCGTGGGTGTCTGTCTCCTTAAAAAACACTTTAACATCTAATTTGAGTTTTTCTTTAAAATCCTCTCCTTTGAAAGTTGTGGTGTCTAAAAAATCTACTGAATCAGGATTAAAGGTGGATTTCAATTTAATAGAAGGGTTATGGTTGTTGAGAGTGATCAAAAAGTCCTTAAATTCCCCTTCAGAATGGGGCCACACCCCCCAGATGTCGTCAAGGTATCTCAAATAATGTAGAGGTTTTTTGTGGCATTTAGCCAAAGCTCCTTCCTCCCTGTCAGCCATAAATATATCAGCGAACCCGGGGGCAAACCGTTTTCCCATCGCTGTCCCTTTTATTTGCAAAAAGTATAATTTATCAAACTCAAAATCGTTTCTGGTTAAATTAATTTCTAACAATTGCAGTATCTCTTTGTTGGGACGTCTGCTGTTTGGATACTTATGGAATATTTTTCTGACAGCCATGAGGCCCTGGGCTGTTTCGATGTTAGTATACAAAGATTCGACATCAAGCGTGAAGAGGAAGCAATTAGGGGGCAAGGAGGCCTGTTTAACTTTGTCTATAAAATCATAAGTGTCCTTAACATAACTGGCATGGAGTTTAGCAAGGGGGTTCAGATAATAATCAATGAACTCTGCGGTGTAGTAACTCTCGCTGTCGCAGTCTGACACGATGGGCCTCCCAGGAGGAATTCTAAAAGGAACACTCCAGGCCTCTTTTTTCTTATGAATCTTGGGTAACATATAAAAAAGTCTGATTCGAGGGTCACTGCTGCCTAGAAGGTATGATTTTTGTTTATGATTAATAAATTTCTTATTATATAATGATTCAACAATTTTTTTAATCAAGGGTACAGTCTCTTTATATATAGGTTTTTCTAATTTCTTATAATAATTTGTATCGTTAAGTTGTCTAAATCCCTCCCACAAATAATCCTCCCTGTCCATAAGAACGACTGAGCTCCCCTTATCCGCAGGCTTAATAATGATTTTTTCATTTTTTTGCAGGGAGGTGAGGGCCTCCAGTTCAAATTTGTTCAAATTTGGCTTTGACCAATCAATTTTGTAATCATTTTGAAAGTGCTGAATATCAGCTTTAATTATTGTTTCTATTTCAGGAGGAAGCTGCGTTGTGGAGGGAGCACAGGTCGATTTAGGAGTGAAAGGTAAGTGTTCAGTATTTGTTTTCTGCTCATAATAAACTGCTATCTTTAATCTCCTATGGTAATCCTGTAAATCAAATCTTGCTTGGTCTTTTGCATTCTTATGTTTCTCATTGTTACCTGAAGGAACGAAGGTGAGTCCCTTGTTTAAC